>VXBB01022866.1:101787-137636 GCA_013399915.1 Illadopsis cleaveri
CTAGTTGAGGTGTTAGGGCTGGGTTGGACTCGATGATCTTGAAGGTCTCTTCCAACCTACACATTCTGTGATTCTGTGACTTTTTGCATTAAGTGAGCTTCACTGTCATTGGGGTAAAACTGTACTCTTTAAATGTCCCACAAAATCCTGTTTGTGCTCAGTTAAACAAACCTGCTCTGAGGAGGGAAAGAAGACATAAGTTGCATTATCTCTATTCCACATTCAGTTATGGGCAAAGAATTGTTCCATACCTAGAGCACCTGAAGGCTGTTTTGTTACAGCAGCTCTAGATTTAAGGCAGTTTCAAAATCAAAGAATGGCTTGGCTTGGAAAGGACCTGAAATCCAGATAAATGGCATCTGTAGCCCTTTCCTTGTCCACTCCATCACAGTCACTCCATCACAGTCACTCCATCACAGAAGTCAATTGGGTTGGTCACGCAGGACTAGCCCCTGGTGAAGCCGTGCTGGCTGTCCCAAATCACCTCCCTGACTCCCTGTCCTTTAGTGACTTTCCCAAGCACAGAGGTGAAGCTTACAGGTATGTAGTTCCTGAGGCCCTCCTTTCCACCCTTTTTAAAGAGGTGTACAATGTTTTCTTTTTTTCAGTCACCTGGAAAATGTATTCAAAGTATATAGATAATATCAAGGAAGGCCTGTATCATTCCAGGAACTACTCTCTTTAATATGTTTCAGTAGTAAATGTACACCCAAGTTCTTGAAAGAAAAGCAAAACCACATGTTAAGCCCTCTTCCACTTCCATGAGGACTGCCTCAGCAAACCCTATTTTTTGATTTAGTTGCAGTGCTAGATGTTATGTATTACTTTATCTGCGTACTTTGTCCATGTTTCCAGTGTTACAAAGCCCCCCAGTTGATTTTCAGAATAACTTAATAACAGCATACTCCATAAACAAAGAAATGGTGGCTGAAGAAAACTATTCAAGGCAAAGTTAGCGACCAGTGTTCCATATAAGGTACAAGACCTCAATTTTGCAGCAAAGCCTCAACAGGTAAAAAGTTCATCATCAGATGCAAATCTGTATGCATGGAATGAAGATACTATACACACTTTTGGAAGAGATACACAAAACTCAGGAAAAGGCTTATGTATTTTTGACCTCTTCTAGATAAGCTAGAAATGGATCATTTCAAAGCAGATTCCATATTACCAACTCGTGTTGGTACTGAACAGTGTCATGTCTAGCAAACAAAACTGGTGATTGAAACAGATCTGACTATATTTAAAGTTTAAGTCACTATGCAAATTTAGCTCATTCAGTTTGAAACGTATTTCGCTGGTTTTGAGTTTCTGGCCCACTAGGGAACATGCTGGCTCATCATCTTCATCTGCTGATGGAATGCTTTCTATCTTTATTTCAGCACACTCAGCTTTTGCATTAAAGCAGTGCCTTTTTTGTTAAGCATCTGTGGTTGTATTTGATATTTAGGATATAAAAAAAACCCTACCTCCTGCTTGCAAGAGTCAATTCCATAACAGTACTTTTGCTGATTAATTTTTGGATTTTTCTGGCTTTTCAAAAAACAATTATATTTTTATTCAAAGTGAAAAGGTCAAATAAACCATATCAATGTCAAGGGCTTTATAGTGCTTAAGATATCATGCTTTATCATTGCAAATAATGCCTGTGCTGAAACCATACTGCAAAAGCTGAGATGCAATGCCAAGCATAGCCTTCGTATTCCGAAAAGCAAAGTACAGTGACAAGAACTGAACTGTGTTTTATTCAGGTCAAACTGATGATCTAGGAATGATCTGGGGCTCTTTTATGTTGACAAGCTTCTCTGTGTTTCATCTAGACACACTGTCTCTGCATTTTGATTCTCAAATCTCTGTATGGTCAGCTTCAAAATTTCTGCCAAGGGTATTACTGGCACCTAAGCTGGTTCACTTGATAGAAGTCCTAGCTTTCACAATGGTCTGGGAAACAATCTACAGGCTCAAGAAGAAAACCAAAGAGTAGTAAATGCAACAATTCTATACAGTTTCTGCCAGTTTCTTTAGCGTAATGCATTGTGAAATACTGATTGAAATTTTCTTTCTTTTTGTTTTGCATGGAGAAATACTTCTCTGCACTGGCTAGAAAAATGGTTAAAATAACAGAATTATATGAGACAAAGAGTATCTCGTATGGAAACATACTAAAGAATAATACTGTACAAGGCCTCATTTGACTGTTCACAGTCCTTATCATCAGTGTTTAAAACTGGTTGAGACGATAGCGGACCAAGAACAGTAAGCCTGTTTCCAAGGTAAAATTAAAATAAGCTTCACAGAGTAAAACAAATTAAAGATGCTACTACTACCATGCAAAGCAATCAGACAGAAAAGGTTTTTTGCTGGAGAACTAGAATGCATGAGAAAAGAATAACTAATCTAGATAAGGAAAATTATAAATGAAAAGGAGAAAGAGTTTCAAGTCATTGTAAAAGATTCAGAAACTGCTTTCTGTAAAAGGAACAAGTGAGTATCTCCTGTTTTAATACAAAGTCTAGCACTTTCATAACATTATTATTTGAACATCTGCAATATATAGAAAAGTCTTGTTAACTTTAGCTGCACTAAGGGACATAGGGGCTGTTGAATTCTATGCTAGGACTTATTCTTGCCACAATTACTAATTCTCATTGCTTTTAAGTTCCTTCAGCAGCAGTACAGCCATTACTAATTCTACCTACACCAGGCTCCATCAACTTATAATTTCAAAAGGTATTCAATCAATGTTCCTCTCCTGTGCCAAATGGTGATTCAAGTATTCAACTGAATTTCCACTTACAGTATCCCATATCACAATCCTGTAATCATTTGATCACAGTTTAAACTGGTAGGAGAAAGGTAGATAGCCACCATTCATTACAGAACAGTTTCAGCAGGGGCTAGAAGTGGCACAGAACCATAAACTAGAGCCTAATCTGATCAGTGCAAACTCTGCAATCTGCAGCATCCACCATCACATGGATGAAGCATCTTCGACAGCCATTATCACCCATGGTGTGCTAATATTACACTTCCCAGCTAAGCACACCCAAACTTTGCAGAATACTCATTACATCAACCCAGTCAATTATGTTAAAGTTCTTGAAATGAAAAAGCAAACAGTACCACAATTTTCAGTTGAAATTTAAGAATGGTATTAACAGTATTCTTCATATATATGCTTTTAAGTCAAGTGAAATATTAGCTGTATATATGCTCTTTAAAAAGAAAAAAAACCTAACAGTAATCACATTCCTTGGTTCAAGCATGAGGAAATTCAGGCATTCAGATGGGATTCAACCACTGGCTCAAATTTATCCAATGTGCAACAAATGTGAAGGCAGATTTTTCCCTCAACAGTATCTCCAAACTTACTCTGTTGTCTCAACCTCAAATTCTGTCCCATCCTTCTCCAGTTGCTGAAAAAAGCCAGAAATGTCAGGAGTAGAGAAGACAGTCTAAATCTTACAGCAGAGACCAACACTTGAAATTGTGAACAAGAGTAACTTTTCCCATTATATTTTTCCTTACAGAGGAGTTTTCTATTTCCCTATTTTAATCTTCTTTTGACACCTTCCTTGCTACATAGTAAAGGTGCTGCTAAAATACAAACATTCACCACTGAGAGAAAAGAGGGGTGCAAGTCTCACTGTATATTAAAAAATTAACACTTCCTTTCCACAAGAGTAGAGGTCACTTCTATTTGAGCTTCTTCAAGAAAAAAACAACTGGAAAAAATACTTGAAGGTTACCTAATGTGGCAAAAAAAATTGTTAATGAGAAAGACAAACCAAATTAAATACAACTAGAGAAGTCTCAATGCAAACCTTGCCAGACCTCTCCATGAAAAGGCAGTAAGTTTCTAGAAATCTTGTCTTTTTGTGGAAGTGAAAAGCATTATTACACCATTTATAGAACAGTTATTTGTTGTACTAGTTTAGCTTACATTAGTGTCTGGGTTTTTTGTTTTTTGTTTTTTACCATGGCCTCCTATTTCTTGTTCAGGGACTGACAGTGTTTCCACAAAAGGTGAATGAGTTTCTTGGTTCAATCAGCAATATCCAGCTCACTGACCTGAATGATGTGACACTGAACCAGCACAGCCAAGATAGATCCAGGACTCCATGACAGAGAATTACTGTCCATGACTGAAGAATCCACTTTTTGGGGAATCAATCATGGCACCTAACTTTACTGCTCATGGGAATATACTTTTAAAGCACATGTTTCATCAGGGAGAAAAATAAGAATTCCCCAGAGAAAAGAAAGTCTTCCCTTAGCATTTAGTATAAAGTAGATGTTCTCATCCCTGCTATAAGCATGGATCTGTAAAACATCAGCCCACCATAAGTGCACAAAGACCTGCATTTCCTACAATAGTGTTAGCTTTTGTCTCAAGTCAGTCAAGTACAGGGCATTCCACTGCATTCTGGAGAGAAATCCTGTATATCTGTCACTTCCTTGAGGTAGTCAAAATTTCTGTTTGGCTTCAAGTACTATAAATGAAACAGAAGCTCCAATACTCTCAAAGGCTTTTCTGGATAATAGACAGGAAAGCAATTTAAGCTTGCTCTAGTCCTACTGCTTGAACAACACAAAAGAAAATACTATCAAAAGCAGTACACAGCTTTGAAACAACATTTAAAGCATGTATTCCAGATGCTAATGCATTAATCTGTATGTGTTACAATGGCTTCAGATAAGACTTCAATCTATACTATTTAACATTTATATGCTCCTGTGAACAATTTCATGTTTTAATTCTGTGAATCAGAATGATCACCTTAGTGGTGCTTTACACTTAAAATATACACATAGATTGCACTGAAATTTTTCTGTGCTTTAGCTCTAATTTCCTAATTTTTATTCCAAACCATTAAAAAGTATCAAGAAAAAATATTGTTACCCATGCCGTAGTAGCTGGTTCATACTTATCGCAACTGTTCTCTGCCCACGCATGCACACATATGTCAGAAAGACCCCAATTTCATTCTAGCATGTCTGACCTCAATCCCTCTGTGCCTTGTTGTATCTTGAGTTAGCTGATTATATGCATCAAGTTATTTGTTTCAGTATGACCAGTGAAGGCCTGTATGCTGCATATTTTCCTATCAGCTTGCCACAACATAAGCCATAAGCAGCTTGATTATCTGACTTATCACATTCATGATAGTAATAGTACAATCCTAGTAAAAGTGAATCAGGGATAAAAATAGTCTCAAAAATAATTTCCTGGGATTTCCTGGGTTTGGTTAGTATTAAGAAAGAGCTCATAATAGCAAGAAAATTAATACTGTGGGGGACCACCAGATGGATGTTTTATTTTTCTAGTAACTAAATATAAACATGTCACAAGTCTTGCCATGAAAAACACAAAAATAGACCAAGCTCAGCTAAAACTCTTAAAACAAAACAAAAACTTCCATACTTTAGTTTACCAAATTAGTAGACAATGTCATGAAGGATTACGGCAGAAACATTTTATGTCTCACTTTGTAAAATTTTTCTAAAAAAATACCTATTTGTCACACTGAGCTGTCTTATTGATTTTATAGTTTATAATCTGCTAAGAGTTTCTCATCAAATTATAGTATTGAAGGAACAGATTACTGCACAGCTTGATGAGGGTTCTTCCTTACTATAGTTCTATTTGATCCTATAGCAAATCTCTTCATTTCTTGGAAAAGGAGTAATTCATAAACTGAAGAATAAAAAGTGGCTTTTTTAACAGTTTCAGATACACAGCACATATCCACAACACCTAAAGGACTATGTACACATCTGATTTTATTGTGTTTTCATGGATGATTTTATTTCCAGTTCAAAAGCAAAATGCATTTTTTCCCTCACTGTGAACCACAGAGTCTTCCTCCATCCTTAAAAACAAGAGGTTCTGGACTCCTTCTCCATTCCAGGTCTATGCAGATATCAGGTACAAAAACATTTTCTCATCTTACTTAACTAAAAGTTAAAAGTTGTTGATTCTACTACAATTCAAGTTGGCAAAGGAAACTTCAGAATGATGAAACCATTTTAAATCATCTTGATCCAGAATAGACAGAAAGAAGCAAATAATGAAATATTGACAATACCCTAGAAAGGCAAACTCAACATATATGCTTTCTAACAACAAAGGAAAGGCAAAAATTCAGGTATTACACTGAGAAAAAGTTAGTCTGAGACCACAGAGATAGGTGATTTTATTTGTTTCAAAGCTGATGGAATATTTTTACTTTCCTGCTTTGATGCTTAGTCTTAATTAAAATAAAAATGTCCAAGTCAAAAAGTCACTCATCAAGAGGAGATTTGGGCACACTTGCATTTCTCTTGTAGCACAGTTGTCAGAATTTTTTTGTCAGTGTGCATTTCTAAACATGGCACTACACAGTGATTATAAATAGTTGCATGCTAGATTTCCAGTTAAATCTGTGTTCTTCCAAAATAGTAATGGTTTTGTTAAACCTAAATTGAGAAATACATATATATATAAAAATAAAGTGATTGCTTCAATACATATTTATGAAAGCAAGCCTACTTTAAAGGTGCAAGCATATAGAGTGATGTTCTCTTTCAGCAGCTCCAACTAAAAATTCCATTTTTTCATTATACTGTCTTACAAAAGCTCAGCACTACACATAAGAAGAGGAACTAATGAATGCAGAGACTGCTAGAATGGTGCCCATGTTCCAGCTTGTATTTTTCTTTCCAGCTTATATTTTTCTTTTCCAAATTTGATCAATATTATCCAAGACAGTAGTAGCTTTCAAAATAACAAGATAACAAGTCAGATGTAAACTAAACTGCAGAACAGGTATGCAAGTAAAATAAGTGAAACAGGAGGTGAAATCACAAGCAAAAAAATTTTTAAAGCTTCTGAGGTGAAGAGGTCTATGAATTCTTAGTCCATATAATTATGTTGGCTTGGTTAACACATTTTTAACTGGCCACAAAAAAAAATCCATAATGTACCAACAAAGGCAAATTCGCATACAGAACCTCAATTTCACTTGACAAAATACACTTCAGGAGGCACGAAATCTGTCTTGGAATTCTCTTGGGTAGCAGATTTTCACAGATCTACTGAACCATCTGGCATTCATAGATTACCGAAAGAAACACTGAAATCATCTCTGAAATTACAGAGAAGTGGGCCAGGACTGATTCCTGGAGAACTGTAACCATGAAAAGAAACATCTCTGATGCATTTAGTTAACACAAACTGAATTTACCACCTCACGGTACCACCTAATCAAAAAGGGTTGATATTGCCGCAATTGTTTTAAACATAGATAAGGAACACTCAAGAAGGTTAGAGTAAGTAAATAAATAATAGAAAATATAAGGACTGGAGTTTAGTGTAAATTCATTAGAGCTTTTAGGAACTCAGATCTTACTGATCGCAGTGAGCTCACAGCTCAGGATTTGGTGTTTGTATTATTACTAAAAATTTGAGAGGAATGAGAAAATGAATTTTGACAAAGATCTCATCAATCTGTTTGGCAATCAAAAGAAAGATGAAGGAAGACCAAAAAGTGATTTGATTACAGCACAAGTGTCTCAAAGAGAACAAGAGCTCCTCTGCGTAGCAAAGGGCTCTTTAATATAGTGAAAAAAGCCATAACATATATTGTCTAAAAGCTGCAGACAAATTCATGTAGGAAGACGTGAATTTTTAATAATGAGGCTGACGAATCACTCAAATCATCATTGAAGGAAGAAGGAGTATTTTTAGCTTCTTAAAAACAGTGACAACTTTCTCATCTGCCTCCATATCCTCATCAGTAGACTTGATATAGCACTTGAATATAAATATATGCCTATTGGGACAATAAAAATCTGTTAATATTTTACTTTATTTCAAAGTGAAAGGTTTTTGCTAAAAAAAACCTAGTCAAAATTCATATTTTGTTGTTTTTTTTTTTTTAGTTTTACTGTAATCAGGTTGGGGTGTGTCAATTTTATGCAAAAGAGTTAAAAAGTTCCATGGCTGCAGGTAATTTATTGCATTCAAAAATCCAAAGAAGAGAGCAAATATTTTTCTCAAGATAAAATTTTAAAATATTTAGTTTAATAATTGTGGAAGGTAAGAAAGACAGTGTTTCTGAAAGCATTCTAAAAAAAATAATCCTTAAATATTCAGGCTTCACAGCCGTAAGTTCCTATGGGTTTCTTGAGCAAATCATATGACCCCTTAAAAAATGCAGACAGCATCATTACTTTCTCCAAATTATCATAATATACGTTGTTATTAAAAGAACTGCTTTTGTGTTTAATATGAGTGTTTTGTCTTACAGTATTGTAAGAATTTAAGCCCATGGGGAGATTTGATAATTGTGAATGAATAGTGAAAGAACACTGCTTGGAAGGAAGAAGCTTCCATTTTCATCCCCACTTCCTGTCTCCAGTCTGTTTCCTTATTGCTTCAGCATCTTGGCAATTTCAAGTGATTCTTTTCCAAACATGTGAAAGTCCTTTTCTGATAGCTCAGCTGAAGAAAAAAGTGAAAAATATCTGACTTCGGATTTGAACAAACTGCCTATTATAGATTCAGTTCTCACCTACATTCACTTCAAGCCAGGTCCAATTTCTACTAGCAGATCACTACTCCTGCTGCTCCCAGTTCAGCTGGGAAACCTCATCATTGTAACATTTTCAGAATTGTGTACTATTCAGCAAACTGTTAGGAGGGTAGGCAGGTAAGTAATCATTTAACTACATCTTTGGCTACTTGCTGCTCCATGGCAGAACCCCGAGCAGAAAAAACTACAAATCGTAACACTAATGAAAATCTAATATCTAGGATCAGATATTCCAGGAGTGACAAACTACAAACCTAATGTATCTAAAAAATTGTCCTAATGAAATAAACTCCTGAGTCTACAATGTCCAAGTAGTCACTCAAGAATCATGGGTTGTTTGTATTACAGATGTGGTACAGAAGTCCAAAGAATCGTCAATCCAGAAAATGAAAAGCTAGGTTGAGGTAATAAATCTTGGAGATGCAAATGCTTAATTCTAGTAAAGGAGAAGGCATGAACTTTCATACTCATAAGCAAATAAAATTTCTTTATTCAGTGAGTCTTCAGAAAAATGTCTATTCATGTAGAAACTTCATACTTCACTGAATCACAATAACTGTATCAGCTGTTATTTTGTTGCAGTTTTTGGTTGTGGTTGTTTTGGGGTTTTATTTCCCAAAACTTAAAAGGTCTGTGCAATTTTTAAACTGCATCTAAATAAAACGTGTGGTATTCCCAAGATTCTGAAACATTTAAAACATTACTAAAGCTCATTTTACAACTAAATGCATTACCTTAAGCGTTTTTCAGTTACATGAAAAAAATCTCCTTGCATCTGAGTTCAAGTATCACATTATCAGTTTAGAAAACCATGTTTTTCATTTATTGTTCTTCTTGCATTTGAAATAGGTTATATTACATTACTTCTCTATACAATTCAAGTACACAGAAAATAATTAAAAATGTTTCATCCACAAGCTCTTCTTTCATCTAATGAGAAGAGTTAATATTTCAGCCTTTCTACTACTTGTGTAACTGTTGCAAAACCAAATGCTGGTAACACAATGCCATGTTGACCCTTCCCCAACCAATGGAAAGTCCTTATTACTTGCAACCCAGACTTGATGCTCAACATTAAAACCTACCTCCACACCAGCCATTACACCTAACACATAGCTTCTTAAAGATAAGATTCATTCATTCTTCTATTGGGTTTTTTAATTGTTTTTTTTTCTTCTATATGTATTTTTTAAACCAGAAATACATAAAAAACTTGAATATGTCTTTTACAGATCACTGTAGAAGAACATCTGTTGCAGTAACTGCTCCTGCAATAAAGATTGACATGTATGTGTTATAGCTGCTAGGTAGCTCTGTTGATATAATTTGGACTGTAAATAGGCAGAAACTGATTACTGACAGGAGGTATGGCCTTATGGCTCTTTCTATTTCATCCCCCAGCATTAACACACCCTCTGTGAAAGGGACTGTGACTCTTGACTTCAACCTTGATTGCTCCCTGCGGTAAGAAAAAACCTTTAGCCTTTAGAAACAGAGTATTTCTGTGGATTCAGGCATTTGAATTGTTACCTATGGAAATGTAGTCTGCAACAGAAAGCCAAATATACCATACCATCATTTAGACAAGATCCCACTACCCCTTGCATTCCTCAAAGATAAACTTGTATATTTCGAGAAATTGCTAGAAATCCCCAGTAGCAGACTGAGTCTACATTTTGTTTTCAAAGAATCTTGAAAGCAGATGGCTCTGGAATATTTTTACCTTGTCACTTGGATCTGAATAGAAGAACACTCCCTTCAATATAGCAAACGTGTGCAAGCTTTAGAAACCTGTTCTCGGTTGATCAGGGCTTTGGTAAGACTGGGAAAGGTTAGTTTTAATAGCTAGAAGACCAGTTCTTCACCCTTGGATGACAGCTACTGAATACAGACCACTAGAGTCATCCTCCTTTTCCTTGTAAAAGTCCTACAACAGAGTAACAAGTCTTGATTCTTGGGAAGTCTCTGATCTGCAGAAGTCACATCAACAGCTCAGCTAAGAATACTCCTATGTTGGACCCTTTAACAGACACACATATCAAGAACATATGTGAAGAGAAGATATGAAAAAGAATGTAAAGACAATGACACATAATTTATCTTAAGTTTTAGTGAAAAGCTCTAATTACTCTTTGCCTGAAACTGACTTTTCATTGTGACGTATTATCAAGCTCAATTTTAGCTCTATTTGCAGAAGTAAAAAAGAGATTTTTAATTTTATTTTCAAATGAGCATGCAATACATGAAAATACAAGTACATATATATATATATATATGTGTAATATGGAATGCAAAAATGCAAATACTGCACAGTAAGATTCTCCTGGTAAGAGCTGAAAGTGCTTTAAACGTAAGAGAATCAACAGAACAACAAACAAGTAATACCTTTAGTGTAACACAGAGTTATTCCAGTATAAAAACCTGAAGAAGAAACGTAAATCTGTGTTTATGCCAGCATAATCAGGTACCATCTGTGGAAGCACTTTTAAAATTAAAACAGGAATTGTTTTACGTTGCATAAGGACTTGGACAGAAGCTTGTTATATCAGCTTCCTTTTTCATTTCAATTAGGTGGTAAAATAAAACAATTTTACTACTTCAAGTGCATTTTTCAAGCTCACAGAATAAAACAAAAGAACTTGTGCTGCTCAGAAAAAGAACATCATCATTAAAAAGCCAGGGAATAAGATTAAAGTTTATGAAATATTTTCAGGAGATCATACAAGATCTCTTTTTAAGATATAGACATTATAGAAAAATATCAATGGCCAGATATTTTTACATATCTTTCAAAGTACTTTTAGGACTTCTCAGCTTCTACATTGTATTAATAAAATAAGGTTAAACTCAGTACTTACCCATAGATGCATAATCATTGGGTAGTTCAGGATAAAGTTTGTTTGTATTCTTTTTAGCTGAAAGAGAAAATAAAATAGCAACTTATATGACATGCCAGCACATATTGTTATACTTCGTATACTGCTCTTCTAATACAAGTTCAACAGTAATTACTTGATTGTAGTTAACTAAGGAGCAGTGCAGAAGAAAGAAATACAGACTTTGCCTCATATCCTTAGCCAGGGAATGAAGTTAACAAGAGGAGCTGCACAGTAAAGCCTCACTTTGAATGAAAGCACTTTTTTAAGACAAACTGTCTTAACAGTTAAGAGCCAAAATTCTTCGTCTTCTGCTCTACTGTGAAACCTCTAATGATGAAAAGAGAAACTATGATTTCTAGAAACCAGAAGTTTCTAGAACTAGGACCAGCACTTTCTAATAGCACTGTTCCTCTTACTAGGAAGTTTCATTGTAGTATGGGGCTTCTACGTATACAGTAACATGAATATTTCCTTTGAATTATTACATGATTCTGTAACTATAAAAACAATTTCTAAAGCAAACCTGTCAGAGAGAAAAGGTTTGTTAATATAATACAAATCCTTTAGTCTTTATCACTCATGGCACTACATCAACATGCTTTCAGTGTTTGTCCAAGGAAGAGTATTTAAAAAACATTTTTATAGAGGCAGCTGCATAGTATTAATTAGCTTTAATGCTCTAATTTTATGAAGAGAATTAATTAGCCATTATCAAAAATTTTCACCTGGTGGTGTAGGTCTAACAGCGGGTTTAGGTGGTTCTGGTCTGGATGGTGGTCTAGCAGGTCGGTCATTTACCTAAAGTACACAAATTTTTTAAAAACATAGCATCACATCTGGACATAGATTGTCACTTCAGAGCCTAGAAGTATGTCAAATTACACTGAAAAAAATTAAAGTTGCTCGTTCTCCACTAAACTTGTAGGAACTCAAGAAGCATACTAAACACTAGTGACATACACACGACACTGAAGTAAATCACCATGGGTTAACAAAGCTGAAAGTAAATTCTTGTCTATCAGTAACATCAACATCTGTAAGCAAATATCTTCTACAGTCCCAGTGTTACATTATAAATGTGATTGTTTGAATGGAAGACAGAAAAAGTAGAATAACTAAGTGTATCCAATTTGCAATTAACTTGACTAAAAATACTTGTTCAAACACTCCTGATCATCACTCAGATTTGATAACGCACAATTAGAGAACAAGGACATACTTTGTTACTCTGGAAGATGCCAAGCAAACCCAGCAACACTCTTGTCCCCAAGAGCCTAGCAGGAAAATACTGGAACAAATGTTCCACACGCCGTAACTGACATGTGCTACACCTTCAGTCATCCAATAGAGAAGTTAAAAATGACACATGAACAGCAGCATTAACACTGACTAGGAACAGCTCAGGAGCAGGGAAAGCCTATGTGAAAAAGAAGTGCACAAACCCTTCTTTGTTCCCTTACAGATTTTCCTGGATTATTTTTTTGTTCTTCATTTTCATACACTTCAGTGAAGGATGCAAGGATTTCATAAAGATCATCTGCTTGAGCAGGGAAAGGCACGTCACCAAGCAGGATGGCACTAGCACGAATGTCCTGCCCATAAAACCTGATACAAAAACCCAAAAAAGATTGCAGGTATTTGATTATTATTCCATTTCAACTTCTAGATAAATTCACTTTGTGCAAATGCTCCATATGTCCATCCCTAGCCCTGCATTTTTCCTACTGATCATATACTGAGAAATGACATAACTGTTTTAAAGCTCTAAATTTGGAAAACTGACCAGAGTCCCCATTTTCCTGCACCACTTGGGAGGAGGCGGTAGAGAAGCTGTGATTGAAGAGGAGCCCAGTAAGATAGAAGGTGTGTGGGGGAAAGGTGTTGCATTCTAGATTTGCTCTTCTCATTATCTTATTCTTTTATTAACTGAAAATAAATTACCCTAATTTCCCCTTGATGAGGTTGGAGTTTTTTTGACTGAAATAGCAATTGGTAAGTGATCTCACTGCCTTTATCTCAACTTATGAGTTTGTCATCATACTCTCATCCTGTTGGTGAGTGACAAAGCAACTGGTCTGGCATGTGTTGGTTAGCTAAGGTCAACCTGCCACAGATAAATAATCCCTAAACATTTAACATCATCTCAATACCCATTGCAAGATGTCTAAATTGAAGAAACCCTTCTCCCTCAAGAAATTCTAAACTGAACGTAGTATGTTTTCACAAAAACCTTTTTCCAAACTGAATGTGTCCTAATTAATTCTGTCACTATGCTTTCACTGAACGTTTTAGATATTAAGAGAGCTTACTTGCGATTTGTTTCTTTCCTTTCAATTAAACAGGTTCCTTCCAGAGATACACCTGCAAACAGTCCTCGAGATTTGCAGTATGTATAGACAGCAGCAGAGCTTCTCAGGGCAACATCCCCTTCTAAGTTTCTACAAAGAAAAAGTCTTGGTTGATATTCTTCAATACAGTTTTGTAGCATGAACAGCAATCGTCTTTTTCTTTTAATCCTTCATTTTATTTTTACCCTATTTTCAGACAGAAGCACAGAACAACACTGCCTCACGTGAATGCTCCCCATTAGGTCTCTGAGAGACCGGACTCTTCTTGGTTTATGACTCAAAACAATCAAGAAGGCTCCAGGATGATTTGCTGAGGCCAGGTTTGCATCCTTTGAGGGGAATTGAGTTTGGGTGTGCAGTGAGATTCACACAAGACAGAGGCTAGGCAAGTCAGGCTTTCACGATGATAAGGCAAATCCTGCAAGGTGGGACAGCACCTTTTATCATGGTAATTGTTCTCCTTCACACAACTCCCAGTCCCGCCCCCGGAGAAGGTCTCATGAGGCATAACTGACTCAATATACTGACAAGAGAGGCACCGGTCATGTCTGAGAAGGGATCATAAACCATCAAAGACCCCCAAGGCAGCCTCAGACTGATTCCTGAGGCCTTGCACCAAAGGACTGAATGTGATGCAAAGAGATGCAACAGATCAGAGCCTATGGCAAGAGACAGTGTCAAACTTCCTAAATAGGGGAGGTACCTGGGTGTTCCCAAATATCTTCAACATGTCTTTTGAATATACATCCATTGAACTCTAAACTTCATGGAACCCTCACCACTGAGAAGACCAGAAGAAGAGGATCAACAGGACACTGTCAGGACCCACAGAGAGGTAGTATTTTCTACTCAATCTTTCTTTCTGTCGCTCTCTTCCCTCTTCCTCTTTTTCTATTTCTTTCTCTCTCTCTCCCTCACTCACATTTACTGTTAAATAAAATCCATACTATTGACTTCAGCATGTGGTCTCACTTGCATCTTATTTGGGCAGAGGCATCTCTGTAATAATTTTAATAACCGGATCTTAACAGCCTCCTTTGAAAACTGTTAAGCCACACTTTAATCACATTTTAAAATTATCTGATTATGTTTGGACTAGTGACTGAAACTCTACTCAATATTTCCAAATCCTCCTAGACTTTATGGTCAGCACAAAATACTTCAAGTAAGGCCTTACTGAACCTCAACAGATTTGTAAGATTACAGTGTTTGTCCTTCACAGAATGACATAATATTTTAGGTTTCAAGACAGTCATCTCAAAATGGATATAACATCAAACTGAAAGCAGGTTGCTCCAGACTTTGTCCAGCCAGCTTTTCAAGAATTCTAAGGATATAATTCCACAGACACTCTGAGCAACCTGTATCAGCACTAAATTTTATTCATGCCAATTTTTTTTTTCTCATATCCAGTCAGAAGAACCTTCCTTGCTTTGATATATGACTACTGCCTCTCATTTTCTTGCCATGCACCTCTGTAAAGAACTGGGGTCTGTTTTCTTGATGATGCCCTGTTGGGAATACAGACTCAGATGGTCTTCTCTCATCCAGGTTCAATAAGCTGAGATTCCCCAGCCTCGTCGTTCACATGCTGCATTTCCCTGGCCATTTAGGTAGTGGTTCACTGCACACACTCAGGTTTATAAACAACTTTCTGCAGGGCTAAAACTCAATACAATATTCTAGGCATAGTCTATGAAATGTAAAGTAATGGGGAACTACCACTTCCCACATCTACTGGTTGCAACCCCCTACACTCTTCACTGCCTTTTCTGTCAGGAATCAACTGCTGGCTTAGCCTTACTGCCCACCAGGATCCCAGCACCTTCTCTATAGGGAAGCTGCTCAGTCTGGTAGGGTGTTCATGCAACTAGGAGTGCAGAACTTTGCACTTGCCCTTGTTTAATTTCATGAGGTTTAGTGTTGGATCTTTCCTCTACACTCTATAGGTCCATTTCTCTGAATGGTGGCACTACCCTGAAGTGCACTGGCTGCACCCCCTGGTTTGGTGTCATCCACAAACTTGAAGACGATATTTTGCAACTGCTCCTCTAGGTCACTGATAAAAATACCAAGCAGGAGAGGTCCTAGAAGGGTCTACTGAGGAATTCCTAAGAAATCTGGCTTCAGACTTCAACATGAACTATTTACCACTGCTCCTCTAACCTGATGATCTGGTTCTTTACCTGTTTGCTCATCTCCCCATCCTGACACCCATGTCCCAGCTTGGAAACGGAAATGTTACAGGACAGTGTACTAAATGCCTTTGTAGGGCAGATGACATTCACTGCCCTTCCCTGATCCACATATCTCTCTCTTGTGCAGTAAGTATCATCCTTTTATTTTCTTAGAAAAGATTAAAAACAAGCAGTAAAATCTTCATCATCATAAAGAAAAATTGCCATAAGGAGGCACATATTCCATAAGCAGAGTCTGAGGTAGCTGGTACCAGGTAAGCCTGGAGAAGAGAAGACTTGGGGCAAACCTAACAGCAGGCTTCAAGCATCTACGGAGAGGTAATCAGGAGTATGAAGCCAGGCTCTTTATAGCAGTGTACAAAGGAAGAATAAAATACTATTGACATAAATAGAAAGAAGAAATATTTTGACTGGATGTAAGGCAGGAGAGCTGAAGAGTAGAGCAGGTTGCCCAGAAATCCAACCAGTCTCTCTAACTGGGGATTTTTAAGATCCAACTGGAAAAAAGGACTGAGCAACCTGATCTGAAGTCATAACAGACCTTGCTTGGAGCAGGAAGTTGGAATAGCTGTCTCGCAAGGAAGATTTCCAATTAAAATTGTTCAGTGATTATTTCACCTCATCCTTCAAGGTAAACAGGCTTAACCACTTAAAGGTTTAAAAGAAATTATTTAGTGTAGTTTTTATTTAATGTTGAGCAAATCTGTGGTGACAGAAAGAACAGACTCATATGTTACTAAAAATCATAGTTCTGTCAGGCACAGAAGCACTTGCGCTCTTCCTTGAGCCTAGCCAAGCAGTCTCCTGCAAAAAGAGGGCAAATCTCAGAACACTTTCCTTCTACCAATACATTACTTAATCAGTCAGGATTAAGATCAGGAAAGAAGAAAAAAAAGAAAAAAAAAGTGATTGGCAAGAACAATAAGGCCCAGTCAGCATACAGGTTGCCCAGGTTGCTCTGTAACATATCAAAAAAATGCCACATCAATATGGCTTTTAAAAATTATCTTCCATATTTGCTTTATTACAAAAACATATTACCCACCTCCCCAGAGGTCCAATTGCCACAGTTAGATTTCCTCCAAGTGTAAGATTCCCTCCTTTGGCAAAAGCTTCTACTGCTCTTTCATGATTCAGTATTATCACTAAGTCTGAGACCTATAAAATATCAAATAAAAGTACTACACTTTTTAAGAAGAAAGAACAGCACAGGAGATGATCTTCCTTTCTTGTAAAGGATTATTTTGAAGCAGCTTTCATGACAAAGTTGATTCTTTTTCTGCAAGGTATTTTGAATCAAAAATCCTTTCAACTACTTTTTATATCAAATTTGACTGATTTTTTTCAAAGTGCTGATATGGTCACTATGTCATAAACAACAGCTATGAGAGAAACTCTATGTTAATTCAAAATTACTAATTGACAATTTCTTTTTTTCTATGGCTTATACAAGCGACTATGAAGGCACATTTTCAGATGTGAATCATTTTGATCCTTCAATAGTTAAACTAATAAAGGCAAGACAGAACTTAAAGAAAAATTCCTGTTTGAAGAATAAAAAGCAAAAAGGATACAGATGCTATTGATAAAATTTTATTTTCATGACAGGAGTTTTATGTATCTGTGTGTGCATATATGAATTATTAATTAACTTTTTAAGACTTGAATATGAGATGTAGTCAGTTGCTTCAAGAACCTATCAAACCTAATAATTGAAGAGGTAGCAATATACCCAAGGACAACTGCACCTGACCTTTCATCTGATGGACTTCACTGAAAGCCAGGTCCAAAAAATAACTTTCAACTTACCCCAAATTCCAAACAGTGACAGCAGGGAATACAAGAGGAAATACCAGATTATTTGCAAAACAAGGCTGGCCTAGAAGTATTACACACAGCATAAGAGAGGTCTTTGTTATTAGCCCCCTGGTAACCTCCACCCCTTCTCAAACAAAAGATGGCTGCAGGAGCAGTTTGTGAATCATACAGGGATGGAGGAAGAACGTCTTTCAGAATAATGCTTCCTCTTCTTACCCATTAAGAGGATGATTCATTGTTAAAGATAAACAAATCCATAGTGAGAAAATATTCAAGGAAAGCATTTATATGAATTTTAAAACTGGTCTTTAATTTGCGATACCATGTCACTGTGACTTCTGAAGCCTGTGATCTCCTTCTGGTTATTTAAAAGCATCTTGTTATTTAAATGCAGTTGTATCACTACAACTATGTCAACTATCATCTCTCCTACACAAATAAATTTCACCTAGTTTCTAAAACATCTAGGTTTACATAGGACTAGAAGAATGCTGAAATGGGACTCGGGGCTCCTTAGTCACTCAGGTATTTCTGAACAACATATATTTTCTAGAAGAAATAAAAAAGATTATGTTATAATAATGTCAGTAAGGAAACAGCATTTTGTAAGCTGACAAAAATTTCAAATGAAGGACACATTATTACTCAGAGAAAAATCCCTCTCACAAATAACTTCTGTATTGAAATTATTTGATTCAGTATCCATAGGAAATGTCTATGTTATCTAAAATATCAGGTGGGGATGATTAAACGAAAATTTTCATAGATTAATCAAAACACATGAAGAGGCTTAAAAGGCAAGAAAAAACCAAATAAATCCCACAACAAAACAAACTCTGGGGCTCAAACTGAACACTTTATAATGCATTCAGATCCTGTAGTCATGAAAACCAATGAAAATCCCTTATAAAAATTAATGATTTTGTATTCACATCATCCTTTAAAAAGTGCATGCAATAATGACTGAGATCACACAGTGAGCAATGAGGGGAGAATAAAATATTGATCTGTTGCTCAGTACATGAGTGCTGGCTGACTGGCTGCCAGGACAGGGATAGCTGGCAAGCTGTAGATGTACTGGGGGCGGGCATGGATCATCCGATGAGCTAGACATGGATTCTTCTGAAGAGCAGAATGCCCATTGCAAAAGATCTTGTTGGCAGCATATTGTTACTCTGATTTTCTTTGGGAATCAGCAGAACAGAAGCTAAACGAAGAGAAGGATGAGTCTGGAGGCTAGGGTGGGGAAGCAGAGAAAAGATGAAAACACACAAGTGTGAAGGAGCTGTGAGGAAGAAGAAATGGGAAGCAGAGGCAAAGCGCTGTCAGCGCTCAGCTCACCAGGGTTTCTCTGAATAAGTTGGGAGTCCTTTACTTAAGTATTTCTGCTGGCTGGAACTGACTCCTTTTCTATAGTATTCCTTCAGAAGAGGCATCATCAGTTTTGGTGCTTTCAAACTGAAGAGTCATGCCAGTAACCACAAGTGTGAATGGGAAATGTGTGAAGTACAGTAACATTAAATGGAATCCATTTTACTACAGCTTCAGTTCTTTACACTGTTTCTTGCCAGATGGAATCTCTGTGCCCTTTAGTAAAGCATTTGACACAGTATTAAGTATAGGCTACTTTTTCAATTAACTTCAATTGTCTTGTATGTGAACACTGACAGGAAGCTCTCCGTATGTGAAAAATTCAGTCTGCTAGAAGTGAGAAGTTAAGAAAATTAGTGTCATGTCACTTCTTTTCATCTAAATGTCTTCTAACAATTTGACTGATGGGATCAAAACCCCTCTTTTGTTGGTCTTGCGTAAATGGATTTCATAATAATATTTTTTGTACATAAAAGTAGATTCTACTATCTCACTAATGTTTAGATCTTTGTCAATGTATTTTCATTTCTTGCAAAAAAAGTTACCAACAAGTATTTCAAATGCAAAACCATACCTCAATTCCGATTTCAAATCCACCACCAAGACCAGCAATTCCTATTGCAGAGGGAGCAGACCAGGCTGTCGCACAAAACAAGATAAATTTACAGAATTTTACCATCTATTACAAGAAATATTAATTTTATTATTACAGTTAAAAACTGCTAACAAATTATCTATTTAAAACTATGTTCAAAACCACTACAATAGAATCACAACTATAATGCTTCATCCTACAGGAAAGAATTTAAGAAATACAAACTCTCATGACCTAAACAATTCCTTGTTACAAATTATTCTATTCTTCTTCATACACTTCTTCATAATCAAAAAGAATCAATTTTTCTAATGAATTTTGTACTGTGTACTTTTATGTTTCATTGTTTTCCACAAAGATACTGAAAGCATTTACATTTGGTCAAACAAAGGTACAAAGATTTGAAAACAGCATTCACACCAAACATTGTCACATGTCACCTACTTCTCTGACTCATCACACATCTCCTGTTTTGTACTGTGAAAAGAATCATGAAAAAATATATTATCTCTTTTAATTCTCTCATGAAGTACAAAAGGAAAGTATCCACTTACTTCCATTAGGAAGACGAGCTAATACAATTCCACTTCCACCTCGAGCAGTCACCAAAAATCCAGCTTTGATAACGGACAAAACTGCAAGGCCTTTGGCTTTAGCTATTACATGAGCTGAAACAGCAAAATCATTTACTCAAGAACTTGTAAGAGAAGTCCAAAGAGAAGGGGAAAACAAAACTCAACATTTAACAAATATGAACACAAGAGTTAAATAATTGAAGCAAAAGCTTTAAGAAAACTACAAAAATAGCTTAACTGATAATGACATCTCCACCACAGAGAACTGCAAACCTAGCTGCAGGTCACATTAGCCTGTGACCATCTATACACTGTCATAATTGCTTCATCTGTTCTGATTAGCTTGTATAGAACTAGTTTGTTTCGTGCCACACACTTTGCGTGTGAGTACCCCTGACAAGATAAACAGAAAACAGGCAGTGTATAGCTGACAACCACGTCTCCACAAATTTTTGGAAGAGTCCAAATAAAAGTCACAGCAACAGAGAAGCCTAACAAGCTTGTATCATTAAGACAGTGTTTGTGGCAAATACTGATGTGTCATCATCCTGCAAGTCTTATTGCAGACCTTCCAGAATATAACAGTTAAGGATTCAAAACCACAACCAGCAACACCAGGTGGTAGAAGGCACTAGGAAAAACACAGAGTAACATCTGTAGAAAAAAAAGAGGACAGCAGTAAATAAAAGCAGTATCAAAAGGAAAATCACCCTGATTTCTTTGCTTCAACTTATTTTCATCTAGTTAATTCTAATCAATACAGGTATTCAAGAACTAGAGCTACAATTCCAGGTTTTCTCTTAAGAATATACATTTACAGGGCTGACCATGAGACAGTCCGTTCACCCCAGGGGGAAGCCTTCCAGTGCAGGTACCTCGTAGCAGTAAACATTCAAAAGATCTCTCCCAGTAAGTAATAATATCTGTCAAGAATACAGCCAACTGAAACCCTTTACTTCATATTTTCAAAGTTTCTGGAATATTTTCAAAAAGTTATGGCGCCCAAAATTGTCATTCATCTCTAAGTTGAGGTCAGTGAAAACAGAGAGAATTGGTAAATACACTGTGACTGCAACACAGGGAGTACTAAAGGTTTTAGCTGAATCAAAGCATTTTCTTTACTCACGTGGTATGATTTTATCTGGTCCATTTCTGGAAGTTATTTCTGTAAATTCTCGTAGTATTTTAGCTGCCTTTTTAGCTTCTGACTTCAGGTTGGAAGGTATAGGGTTGTTCACTATAAAACATGAAAGAAATAAATTACGGCCAGTTTAGGATATCTCATATGAAAAAGCCAACATCATTTGTATGGGAAAAGTGGTTCTTTAAAGATAAAGAGTAAATCAAACAAACACAGAACAAGCAAATATAAGAAGTTATCTTCTGTATCAGATCCACATTTTGTTTCTGACAGTTGTAACTGAAGACACCATTTAATAAAACATACAAGCCTGATTCTTTTATGCAATCTCTTTCTCTTGCACATGTTCAGAATCCACACTGGTAACAGCAAGGGTGTTTGAGACACATCCTTAGTTGTTCCTGTCACCATTTATTTATAGGTTTATTGCATGCGAATTTGTCTAATGCCTTTTTAAATCTGCAGATACTCTGCCATCAGAATTCCTGCAGCAGCAGTTCTACTTAAAGAACTACATGCTCTATTTTAAATTAATCTGCTAGTTACAGTGAATGCCTGCTAGCTCAAGTCTCCTAAGTTCTGGTGAATACCTAATGCATTCAACTTATCTACGACCTTCATGCTTTTACAAATAGTCAAAGCCCACAGCCTTCTCCACTCTTTCAGGAGTCTCAGCCTTCTTAGTCCCTCCTCAGGGTAGTTGCTCCATCACTGACCACTCTAATCGTTCTTTTCTATACCACCATCAACTCTGCTGTCCTTCAAAGAGCAGAGCAAATGGCAACTGCTGACTGATGAACACTAAAAGTTTCACACCTCTTCAGGACACTTGTCTTACAGTGCTAAACATGTGGCATGTTCAGAAAGTGACCACAATTCTGTTTCAGACCAAGGAATTTCCTTTAGAGATCTACCTCCTGTTGAAGGTCTTTTCAATATTTTCTTTCCAATGTGATCTAACATAAGCTCCTCATGTATTTCAGCTGAGGGAAAAGCACAGATTAGAGATAAGTTGTGTTTACTTTATAAAGCTGCAGAGTGCAGTAGCACAGTACAGTAAGGTACACAAAATATTGAAATCTACCCTCCAAACCAACAAGATCATTGAGTCTTCAGAAGTATTTATTCCATTTTGATTCTGCTGTCACTAGTCAATGACTAGACAGAATCAAGTATTATAAATTATTAGTATTCTGCAACATTACAAATAGCATTTTATGTATGAATAGTAATGTTTCACCTGTAGATTTGCAAAAAGAAGTCTTAGTGCAGTTAAAGAGACAGTCTTGATTGTTACATCTACTAAAATCCCTACCTAAATTATTCTTGTTTACCTGTCTGGACATAACAATATTAACTATTTCCAAGTTTAGCAGAACCAAACCATCCAGCTAACACATAAATATATTGCCAGACAAAAGATGCACCTAGTCTCACATCACATCTCTGAGAAAAACTAGTGACAGAATTTCCACAAAATTCTACTGTTCCTAAATTCACAAATGTATAAAAAAGACTGTGCATAGAGAAGCAACATTCAGTCAAAGGTGGACTATTATTTTAATTGGCATTCCATGAACATTCATTCATCTCTTCACTCTGGGCAACATTTCCACCCAAAACCAAGAAGGTGAGGACTAGATACATTTTGAAGTTACACCAATGAAGCTTAGAGAGTAATTCAGCTCAGATCAAGTGAAGGACTGTAGTGGTGTGTTTTTTGGTTTTATCAGTTTTCTGTATGTATTTATTCCTTATTTTATACTGTTTTATATAAGTTATAATGGTTTCGTCCATGTACCCCATGTTTAACCCTTATGGTTTCCCCCGAGTTATAGTTATGTGTCCATCATCAGTTAAGGAAGCCCTTCCCCCTTTCTCCACCCCCATACTTAAGGTGTTATATGAGGAAGATCTGCGCTCTCGTGGGCAGACTTTCTGGTGGACACATGGTCCTGTGTGGACTTCAATAAACCCCAGCAGAAGTTCCCACAAGAGTCCTTCCTTTATTCCTCGCCATTGCCCACGCTGTTGCTGAGACAAGGGCCCTCAGGATCGGGGAAGTATCCCAGGATACCGAACCGTACCTTCACTGCGGTCGGTGTCAAGAGCTAGCCTGGCAAGGCGGGACAGGAGTCCCAAGACACACCGGCCCACCGCAAAGAACATAGCAGCAAATCAGCCAGGTTTCTGTCCAGGCTCCATTGACTAGAATACGATACATCTCCATTTTTCAAAGAGAATATTCCTCTAGTATGTTCTCCAGGCAAGTAGGAAGACTCCAAGAACAAGAGATTTTGACAGCTGAATGTCCAGATTAGCATCCCCTGAGACAACTTGCAACAACATTTGGCTTTGGTGGAGATGCAGCAGGTAGAACCTTGGAGAGTTTGAAGTGACATCAGTCATCAGAAGTATCAGCCTCTCTGGAAACAAAAGGAAATGTATAGAATGCAACAGACTGCAAACCACACTGCAGTTATCAGAGTAGAAATATTAATTCTACCTCCTAATAATTCCTTCTCTTTTCAGAATATTAAGATGATAGTCAAGACCCTGAGTGTGAAAGGATAGAAGAAGGTGAAGGTCTAAGAGCTCAGGATATTCTGAAAAGTTCTTGGCATGTGAATTTTCTCTGACTGTTACGGTACTAAAATTGCAAGAGTTTTGAACATGCATTTCTTCTGTGGCTGGAAGACTTCCCCAGGCTGGAACCTGGCTACATGACAAGAGGAGAGGCCAGTGTAGCTCAAATAAAATGTGAACTCACAATTGCTTTCGGTAGGTTAACAAACTGAGGTGGAGCAAATGTCTCCATTACTTCTGTTGTTTGTACTTCACACTGCATTTTCAAGGTCAGAGGGCAAACATGACCAGCATGTAGTAAGAGAAAAATAAGATTTCTGCTTTTGTATGTAGATAAACTGAGGCAGTCCCAAAAAGCATATTACAACCCCATTCTTCTCAAGAAGGCACAAAGAACAAACCTAGCATATTATAATTTGTAACTAATAATTTTCATTGTAATACACAGTGCATGTCCATTTACAAAATCAGGTGAACAATTTTATATGTAGGTTTTCACTTAAGATACTGTGCAAGTCTAGAAGTCTCAAGTTTGGCAAGGCTCACCTACCCAGTCTACCCAAAATACACATTTCATGGTACTTAATTTTTCACATGGTTCAGCAAGATTAAACTGTGGTAAAATGGACAGTTATGTGCCTGACCATGTAGGACTTCTAGCAAAGTGATCAAGACAATGAAAATAAGACCTGTACACTGACTGGAGATAAAAATACATAGGGGAGATGAAAACACTGGGGAGGTAAAAAACCATTATTGAACAAAAGCATTATCCAGCTTCTAGATTAGAGAAATAAAATAAACTTCTATGCTCTTCTCAAACTCTTCCTTGTTTACCCATGCATTCCCTCCTCTCCTTTGCTTCTCTTTGACTAATCTCAGAATTAGCCAAACATCTCCAATTATTCTTCCTACTACTAAAAAGTAAAAAAAAAAAAAAAGCTCGTATTTCATACAGATTAGAAGAGAAATCCCTTAGCTAAATCCATTGAGAAAATGAGGTGTTTTCAGACCTGAAAGTCTGCAAACAGGAAGAATAGAGTGGGGAAAAAATATAAAATCACATTATGGTTTTTGCAAGCATTTTCAGATTTCAGATTCAGAATTGCTTCAGAAAGATTTGATGGTTATCAGAAAACACTGTGTGCATGCCGCTGTGCATGTAGGAGCTACTATTTAATTGAAGACAACTCAAAGCTGAACTTCAGGAGTCAGGAAAAGTAATACTGTTACTACCTCACTGTTCCTTCACCTCTCAATACATAACTGTTTGCTCTGAGCAACCTGCTCTAGTCAAAGGTGTTCCTGCCTACTGCAGGAGGGGTTGGATTACGTCCTTTTTCCTTTCAGCCCAAACCACTCTATGACTTTCCTGCATTATGATTCCAAAAAGTGTATTCTAAAATACAAACTTTGCACAGAAAAATATCATTAGCTAAGCAAATCAAAAATTAGGTATTTTCATTCCAACCTTTCTAAAAAGGCTTGTTTTGTTTTGTTTTTTTTTGTTGGTGTCACATACTGTGGGGTACCTTCATCACCAGGGAATGGAGAAACTGGAGAGACATTCGTCTAGCTGTACACTACAACAGCAAGCACAGGAAAGCTTAACTTCCCATCCTCAAACCAAGATCAGAAACTTCACTTTCGCACTGTATCACTTGTTTCCTGCATCACTATTTCTTCTGCATTCCATATGTAGTTACAGGAATTCACTACTCCATTATCCCTCACTTTTTCCCTTCCTGCCACAGACTGAAGTAATGCAGGATTATTTTTCTGGACTAAGATACAGTAGAATGGATTTGACAACAGCATTCTGCCAGTTACTTTACATGTGGCTAGACCTGTGCACTTTCAGAAGCTAAGAAATGGGTGATATTTCTAAAGCACAATAGAAGTACAGAGAGGGGAAAAGAAAAGAAAAAAAGAAAGAGGTTGAACATGCTACCAACTGAAGAGCTCAAAGGTACACCTTGTAGACAAGGGCTGCAAGTAAGATTTTAATTTAGACAGTAGCAGGTATGAAAATTAAAGTGACATTAATTGGCCAGCAAACATGGCACAGAAAGGTTTTAACAACAGGTAGGATGAATAAGCCACCTGATTAAACACTTTCATACTGCAAACCAACACAGTTACTCAAAGTGGTAACCATATGATTCTTTCCCCAGTGGCTCACTTTGAATTCCTTTACTGACTGCCACAATGTTGTGTAGATACTAAGGAACTGGCAGGATGCCTACAGGAGCTTTGAGGAAACGATGACTTGTTTAAACAAAAAACCCAAACAAATCCACACCCTGACCTCAATTATGTATAATGTGATGGCTGATAAGGCCTGGCTGGACTCCCATTTTGGTGAATTCTAAAACCACAGCAGAAGAAATATAGTATTTTTATCACTGAGAAAAGAGGGAAGCTTGGTTCTCCCTCTTGGGCTATGTCACACTTAGGATTTTGTTGACAGAGTTCAGGATTATATATGGACAAAGTCAACAATCAACACTAAAAAGGCAAAGTTTAATGGTTTGATATGTAGTGTATATAAGGTACGGCTGAGGCCTGACTTTTACAATTTAATTTTAGATCGATATCATAAAACTTTGTCCAAAAGCAAAGCAAATTATTGGGTTTTCAGCAAAAAAACCAAAACCTAGTAAATCAAAAATAGCACAAATATGTCAGACAATTCAAACCTATTCACTTTAAAACAAAGGACATGGAGTTTTGCATTATGAAATGGTGACATCTGTCTCAAAATAAAATAGAAATAAATAATATAGTGAAAGCAGAGGAGTAAATTCTTGCTTCTGTTTATATTAATCACTCTATAAACAGACCAAATTGTAACTGGGATTTCTGTGACCTCAAAAATTATTTCAACTTCTGCTCATCTTTCAAATTATCCTCTTCGCCCTCAAGCTTGCCTTAGGATTTGGATTGTAAAATTAGTTCCTTAGAAACTCATTTAAGTCTATTGAAAAAATCATATAGACATATCTGCTTTTTAACAAAATACTGTATGAAATAGTTAGACATAAGCATTATTTCCGTGTTCAGTTTACCCCATCAATAACATACGTAATAAGCCTGTAGCACTGTCCTCACTATTAGCTTTTAAGTATGCATATCTAATTGTCTGTTTTGTATTCAACCACTGCTCAGGAAAGAGGTAACCAGGAGCAATAAGACAATAATATCTATCATGAGGATACACTGACTGATGGATTTGGAATGCCGTGACCAGAGAATGCTCAGCTGGGAGTAAGCTTCATTTGCACTCCTGCTTGTTGTTGAAAGGAGAAGATATTGAGCATATGTGAGTCAGCAACACAATCCCCATGGGGGACTATCACACCAAAATTGATTAACTGCTTAATTTGTAAGCTGATGAGGCAAGTGCGTCAGCCTCTAATTTACATTCTGACTAACAGTAATAATTTGCTGGCTGAACATTTGGTGAAATTATCTGAGCAAGGTGCATTAAAGAATAAATAAAGGCTTTTTACTTAAAAGCTATAACTAATTCTGATACAATCAAAATTAGGCTGAATATGAACAGATTAAATAAAGCCTAGTAGCATTACAAGAACCCAAACATCAAAAGTACGGTTTCAAAGAATGAATGACAAAGGGGAGACAAAGACTCGCATGCAGATTTCACACATATGTTGCCCATGTATGTTTGAGCTTTGAAGTATTTGGTGAAGAGTGGCTTTGTGGGTTTTTTTGGCTACAAAAAGAAGAAAAAACAATGACAAATACCTCTCTGAGCCCCATACAGTAATTCAGTCTTTGTTTTCACTCCACTAAAAAGTTAAGAAACAGCACAAAAATACATTAAAGCATAGCTGATTTGCAAATACCCATGGTTACATCAGGAACATCAATGCTAAAAGGCTTATATGAACAGAGAACATTCAAAATTATGAACATGCATAAACATGAAAACTCGCATAGTCAAGAAAAGTTAAAGAACAACATTCTAATGAGAAGGAGAAACCTGAAAAACAAGACTGTGCAGTACTGGAAAAGGGCCTAAACAAGAAATTTTAATTTGGCACTACAGTTAAAGAGATTAATGCAATTTTGGTTTCACAAATGTGTAACAACATGATACTGTGGTAGCCAGCTCCAGCCTTGGGATTCACCTGGTACCTGGAATTCCTCAAACAGCATGCCAGATGTGCCTTGTAAGCATTTTGCCCAGCCCAAGAAAAAGTGATGCAATACAGAGATGTGGATGACGAGCAGCAGCCTATGCTAAACATCTCTGTGAGTCTCTCTCCATTTACGATTTCCAACACCTGAAGCCAATGATTGAAAGCAAAGAATCCAGAATTAAAGAAATGTCAAGAAAAGATCTGTGGAGTTCAAGGAAATAGTGGAATAAGTTGAAAAGGTACCTACAGGAGAAGGATGTTAAAAAATAAAAGGCAATAACAACCCTCTTTAGTTGAAATCCAGCAGACTACTGTTGTCAGAGCCTGAGCTCCTTAGTCCTGATTTGGAACCAACAGCAACAAGCATATGCTCTTCCCTCCAGATTCCAAGGACCACGAACAAGAAGAGGCTCAAGATGTACACACTGAACATCCTGCTTATGGTATAGGTAAGGAGTTTATGAAAGCAGTAGCAGGGAATGAGAAAGCATTACTGACACACTGGTTAGCCAATGGGCAAGGTTGTTCAATTCTAACATAGGCACCTTGAGAACAGCAAGAGAGACAGGAAACAACAGATAATACAGTGTAAGGCAATGGAAGCAGAGCTGAAAAGTAGAAAACAGGGTCTCTGTACAGTGAAGTTTCGCACTACGCTCATGTATTTCTACCATGATCTTTATCACTTGGATTCCTGAAGTTTTACCAGCTTCCATGCTTCACTGCTTATCAACACTGGTGTGAGAAATCAGTGACCTGCCAGTGACAGTACAAGTCATGGCAGGGTACAAGTACTACAGCAAGCACTACGTGGCCTTGCAGACTGTCAGCTGAGCTGCACTGGAAGACTCTAATGTGTACTCTCACAACCTTAATGGTTTTTATACTGTGAATTAATGTAACTACACTTTCCTCCTTCCCCACCCTGGATTACAAGTTGTTTACTGGATGGCATTGCATTAAGCTGGTGCTGGTAGTGGTGAGAGGCAGAACAGACCAGAAAGGTCTGCAGAACCTGCAGCTGACAGTATACAGAAATATAGGAGTTGGAAGTATTTTAAGGTTTGCCTTACCTAAGACAGCTGGAAATATATTCTGTCCAAACAATCCGGTGTGAGGAAGTTAAAAAGTGCTTAAAAGTAAGGCTGAAAATGAAAAAAAAAAACACCCACTCTTATCCATGTTAAAACCAGCCTGTTTTTCCTTGTTTTACCTGCAATAACCTGCTAAAGGTAGCTGTTGATGACAGCCGTTTTCTGCCCAGGAAAAACCTCATGAGCATACTGAAGTTACAACTAAATTCAGCCTTCAAGAACTCAAATATGCAAAAGAAATGACACATAACAGAAGATAGTAACTTCTCTATAAGGAAAACAGCCCAACAATTCTATATTTCAAAGATGAGAATCCCACAGACATTGCAATCAATAGAGAAAGCTGAGATATTGACAATATTTTGAAGAATTTTTTAGTGGAGAACATTATAATAAGAAATTATAATAGAATTTGTGAAGCTTATATTTCCACAATTACATATATTTATATATTTAAATCACAGCAATTTTTGTGGAGGGAGAAATAACAAATTAAGATTACTACTTCCAAAAACCTGTATGCAAACTTGCATTACATCTGTATGGTTATTGCAAGACAGCTAAAGAGTCAGACAGTGAGAAGTAACACAAGCATTTGGACTTTGGCATGCAAACACACAGTATGTAATCAACTCAAAATACAAAGAATCACAAGTCTTTACTGATAAAAGAACCATTTCAAACACAGAAGGCTTTTCATTGATAGAAATGAAGTAACGGAGATAGATGAGCACATTTCTTCCTTTGTTCTCTTCTCTAGAAGTCTGCAGATTTGAGTTTTGGGGGTTTTGTGTGTGTGTGTTTTTAGGGTTTTTTAAAAATATATTACTATGAGTTATGGAAATTAAAAGACTTCTAAAGATAACTCAAAGGAACCAGAATTATCAGAGGCATGTAAATGTGGTAACTCTAAACCTGGAGAGGAAAGCTGCCTCACTCCAACCTGCACGTGCACTGTGTCTACCATTAGCTGGTACTCTTAGATGAGTAACTCTTCACAGCCTTTATTAGAGAATCACTGAATGGCTTCTGTTGGAAGGGACTTGAAAGATCAGCCAGTTCCAGCCCCCTGTAATGGGCAGGGACACCTTCTGCTTGACCAGATTGTTCAAAGTCCCATCCAATGTGGCCATGAACACTTCAACAGATGAGGCATCCACAGCTCCTCTGGGCAACATGTTCCAGTGCCTCACCACCCTCACAGTAAAGAATGTATTCCGAACATCTAATTTAAACCTCCCCTCTTTTAATTTAAAAATGCTACCCCTTGTTCTATCACTATCTGTCTCTGTAAAAAGTCACCTTTACGCATCACCTCTCCCTGGAGTTGTCTCTTCTCCATGCTGAACAAACTCAGCTTTCTCAGCCTGTCTCCATAGGAGAGATGCTTCATCCCTTTGGTCATCTCTGTTGCCCTCCTCTGAATTTGTTCCAACAGGTCCACATTTGTCTTGTGCTAAGAACTTCAGAGCTGGATGCAGGACCTCAAGAGGGGTCTCATGAGAGCAGACTGGAGGGGCAGAATCCCATCCCTTGCCCTGCTGCCCGTGCTGTTTTGGATGCAGCCTAGGGTGCAGTTTGGTTGTCCAGGCCACAGGAGCACATCGCCACATTGCCAACTCATGTCCAGCTTTTGTCTGCCAGAACCTCCAAGTCCTTCTCAGCAGCGCTGCTCCCAGCGTTCCTCTCCCAGTCCGTACCTGTGTCTGGGATTGCCTTGACCCAGGTGCAGCACCTTGTACTCAGACTTGTCGAACTTCATGACGTTCTCATGGTACCACTTCTCAAGCTTGTCCAGGTCCCTCTTCATGGCATCCCATCCTTCTGTCGTATCAATGGCACTGCTCAGCTTCATGTCATCAGCAAACTTGCTGAGGATAAGCACTGAATGTAGGTTTAAGGCTTTCTGCTATGACATTTTTAAAGGAGTAAGTAAACTTCACGGTCAAGTTTTTAGGCTGTTGTCCTCTAAGCAAAGGTATTTTGTAAACTCAGGCTTACAGAGATAGAAATTGAAATGTTAGCTGATGATCTTCTGGGAAGCTAAGCAAAATTAATTTGAAATGCCATAATTATATAAAATAACACATCCAAAATAAGCTTAGGCTCTGCACAGGCTATCTGATATAAATCAAATGGTATGAAATGTGATAAAAGTAATAATGCTTGTTAGTTGTATCAGTGTGACTATTGTCATGTATAGTGTCCAAAGGCATAAAAGATTTTGGTCAGCTCTAGTGTTTACAAGCTGCCTTTTCAATCTTGCAACCAATTATGTATGACCAGACCATGGGAGCTCAATATTTTTCACATGAAATATTCATTTTGTTAATGCTAAAATAATCCTACAACGTGTAAAAAACTCATGCCCTGTTTCATAGTGGCATAATTTTTATAAATTTTCTCCACTGAGAGGAAAGAACTTAACTAATTCAAACACAAAGCTGATCACTTTATAACGTTATGTGGTATCAGACCTCAGTTCCATGTTGAATTAACTATTTCCTTGAGAAAAGTAAAGGAAAAAAAGCCCTGTAACACAGAGTCTCCTGTGTTATCAAAAGCATTTGACAAGTTGGTTCCCAGCAGTTTTTGTACTGAAGTCAGCTTGGAGAAAATTCTAATTAGAGATGCAGAATTTCCTCTCCTTTTCTGATGAAAGCTGAAACACATGAGGGTAAAATGATAGTGACAAAGCTGAACAACATACTTTAAAGAAAAATGTGTTCCCCTTGTAGATGTGAGATGTTTCAACTAGGTGACGTTCCTTATTTCTAAGGAACTGCGGCATGTGAAGACAGGTGATACCTCCCTGAGGCACAGAGGATTTGTTCCAAAAAGCACATTAGACATCTGTTCAGCTGCACAGGATTCAGAGTAGTGGAATACCTGCAGCTAAAAGTCTTCAAAAATTCTTACAACTTTTAGCACTTGCAAGAATATTAAAATCCCAAGTCCACAGTTCTACAACCAAGTTGTAGCCTTTGCATAGAAGAAAGGATAAACACAAGTGGCATGAGGAAGAAATCACTCCATTTGTGCAAAAAGAATCACAAAACATCATTTTCAAGAATAAAAAGATAGTGATGTGCTCTAAAACATGCACGAAAGGCAGAATTGTGCTGGGGGTTGTCTGAGACTCACATGTGAACTCTAGCAAGAATTTGTACTAGAAGAATTGCATGCTTTGGCTTGAAACATGCCACCACACCTATCCACCCTACACCCATGCCCCAGGATGCTGTCCACTTGAAACCCTTCTAGCAAGTCTTTCATATACACTTATTATAATATGTGTGTAAACAATTGGCACCAAAGGGGTCCTACCCACTAAGATAAGTAGCATGACTGAAGCTAAGTCAGAGCTACAAGTACAGTTCTACCTGTCTCGTGTCATCTTAATACAGAAGTTGGTATGATATGTGAAATTTAGACAGTGGGGTAAGGGGGAAATCCCAAAGGGAATCCTAATTTTGACTTCTTAACTGTATTTCAATCATGAAGAATAAACTTCAAGGCAACCCAAGCAGATTAACATTATTACCCTTTGCACATGAAAGCTTTAACTAAAACAAGGCTGTTTTTATACAGAAATCCTAAACAAACATCTTGTTCATTTTCTCACCAAGGCCAGGAGTACAGAGAGAATAAAAATATAAGACAAAATCTGGATGTGCACTATACAACAGCCCCCTATGCTGCCATGAAAAAATATTAACTATCTAAACAAAATACTCAGCTTATTTCCCAATGAAAATACTTAACACTTTTATCAAGAAAACTCACTATCATTTTGATTCTCCCATTTCCACACTTCATAGATGTCCCAATTCACTATGTGTGTGAATGAAATCTAAGAAGTCACCAATTCCCACAACTAATTAATTCCTACAATTAATCACACAAGAAACATTTCTTCAAGCTAAAAGGAATAAACATTTAAAAAGTGAAGGTGCTTGATATTTATTAATCAAGAATTAGAAAAGCCCTAGTTCTGCCTAAGTTCTTAAATTACCTTGCTCACAAGACCATTTCTTCTCCACTAAGTCATACAGGTTATCCTTCATAACGGCCCTGCATTACAGCCTCTTTTACAACAATGCAATAACTGTTTCAAAAGCCCCCAAAATATGGAGAGCTTATTGCATCAGAAAGAGTAATTCTTAATGATGAGAAACCATGACACAATGCAAAGGACAACAGTGAATTTTGTCACAGTCCATTTCAAAGGTATGAAGTTGCCATTAGCTGAAGAAGGCAAAAATTGTGTCTCTCTTCCACTGCTGAGGGCTGAAAATGACGGAATCATTCAGGTTGGAAAATACCTTTGGATCATCACGTCCAACCTTTGACCAAACACCACTTTGTCAACTAGACCACAGCCCTAAGTGTCACATTGTTCCTTGAACACCTTCAGGGATGGTGACTCCACCACGTCCTTGGACAGCCTGTTCCAATGCTTGACAATCCCTTCAATTAAGAATGCGGGATAACACTTAAGGATCCTCCCCAGTCCCCTCCCAATGCAGGGAAACATGAAAGACTGTCTCAAAATTACAGCTAGGCATGTGCCTACATGTGACATACACAGCTACAAACACCAGGTTTTATAGCAACGCCAGGATGACTTTTCAAAGCACTTGCTTCTATATAGAACCTCACCTTCCCCAACCCACAAAGACAGGAACGGGGATGTGCGGGGATCTGCTTCCAATGTCCACAATGCAAGAGACTTCACATGACAGAAAACAGGACTAAAGGCACTCTGCACTGCTCAGTGATATAATATGGCAGAGCCACATGTGAGAATGCCACAACTGACTCATCCCACCCTCCTTCGCCAAGGCCATGTCTGACAAGGGAGCAAAGCCCTGGCCCCTGCCTGGCTCCCCCACCTCACACTCCAAGACNAAATAGCCCAGCAGAAAAAAAAAAAAAAAAAGAAGAAAAAAAATTTACATATATAAATATATAAATATTTATAAATACATAAATAAATATAAAAATATATGCGCATACATATATCTCTTACAATAGACAGTAGTATATATAACCTATCTATATTATACATAGGTATAAAATACAACTAAATAAAACAAACCAAAACCCAGACACTCGAGCTGCCCTAGAAAGCCAAGAGCCCGTGTGCTCAGTTTCACCTGCAGCCTGGCGAAGCCAAAGCCGCATTCGACGCTTCTTAAATTTTTACGTACAGGACGCAGCANTTCTTCTCCACTAAGTCATACAGGTTATCCTTCATAACGGCCCTGCATTACAGCCTCTTTTACAACAATGCAATAACTGTTTCAAAAGCCCCCAAAATATGGAGAGCTTATTGCATCAGAAAGAGTAATTCTTAATGATGAGAAACCATGACACAATGCAAAGGACAACAGTGAATTTTGTCACAGTCCATTTCAAAGGTATGAAGTTGCCATTAGCTGAAGAAGGCAAAAATTGTGTCTCTCTTCCACTGCTGAGGGCTGAAAATGACGGAATCATTCAGGTTGGAAAATACCTTTGGATCATCACGTCCAACCTTTGACCAAACACCACTTTGTCAACTAGACCACAGCCCTAAGTGTCACATTGTTCCTTGAACACCTTCAGGGATGGTGACTCCACCACGTCCTTGGACAGCCTGTTCCAATGCTTGACAATCCCTTCAATTAAGAATGCGGGATAACACTTAAGGATCCTCCCCAGTCCCCTCCCAATGCAGGGAAACATGAAAGACTGTCTCAAAATTACAGCTAGGCATGTGCCTACATGTGACATACACAGCTACAAACACCAGGTTTTATAGCAACGCCAGGATGACTTTTCAAAGCACTTGCTTCTATATAGAACCTCACCTTCCCCAACCCACAAAGACAGGAACGGGGATGTGCGGGGATCTGCTTCCAATGTCCACAATGCAAGAGACTTCACATGACAGAAAATAGGACTAAAGGCACTCTGCACTGCTCAGTGATATAATATGGCAGAGCCACATGTGAGAATGCCACAACTGACTCATCCCACCCTCCTTCGCCAAGGCCATGTCTGACAAGGGAGCAAAGCCCTGGCCCCTGCCTGGCTCCCCCACCTCACACTCCAAGACCTGTGAGCTGGCCTGACAACAGCAGGATGCTGCAGGCACCGGGGACACAAACCACATTGCTGATTACCACTGCAAAGTCAAATAACTAGATAATTGTAAAAAATGTGGTTGTACAACTGTATTTACAAAAGAAGCTGCGTAAGCAGGATAGCATTTCAAGCTGCATAAAAGCAAATGTGCAGTTTGTTCCATTCCACAGCAAATGTTATGTAAGATCTTCGGCTTTCATTTGCAAGTCACAGATCTGGCACAAAATTAAGAACCTAAAATTTTTTTATTTAGCCTCCAAAGTGTTGCATTTTGACCAGAAGACCAGCCAAGCAAGTCTTTAAAAAGCAGCAGAGGAATCCAGTCGTGGCCACACCCTGCCGTGGTGGGGCTGTGTCTGCTGGTATTACA
>VXBB01022866.1:138343-172403 GCA_013399915.1 Illadopsis cleaveri
GCCAGGAAGGGAGGCAGAAGGCGGAATACACCTGCGCCCTTTTGTGATAGGAACAACGAGGAAGGGCTTAGCGTTGAGGGTGGCAGAGCGCTGGAACAGGTTGCCTGGGGTGGTCGTGGAGTCTTCCTCTCTAGAGACGTTCCAAACCCACCTGGACGCGTTCCTGTGTAACCGGCTCTAGGTCACCCTGCCTCGACAGGGGGATTGCACTAGATAATGTCCAGGGGTCCTTTCCGACCCTAATAGTTCTGTGATTCTGTACAATCAGTATGAAAAAGTGAAGGAAGTAAAATGCAGTGCTGACAAATGCGAAGGTTGTGTGGGAGGAAGGGCAACACCTAAATAGGCATAAACCAGCTCTGACCTGAGGCTGGTGCTTGGGGGCAGCACGGAGAGGTGGCTTTGAGCAGCTTTCTGAGATGGGTTGTGAAGCACTTGGCGTCTGCAACAGCGGGATGGGAAGGGGGAGCCTGCCCACAGGCTTGGTGTTGGGAACAGCACCTGACGTGGGAAAGGGAGAGAAAACCACAACAAGAACCAGTGGAGTTAGTGTAAGAGCTGCTGTAAAAAGAGGGGAAGAAGGGTAGAACTTTGAGTCAGAAAATGAACTTGGTGGAAACTGATCTGTTATGATCTAATCATGAAATTCTTGATCTGGTATGAAAATGAGTGAAAAGAATAAGACCTTTTTTGAAAGGCTACCAAAATGAAGAAATAGGAAACTTCCTTTTATTGATATTTTGTATGTGTAAGTTGTAAATCTTGCCGTGCAAAGTCCCAGAAAACAGAAGTGTAGCTGGAATCAGAAATCACCTGAAAGCTTTTCTGGAGTTAGGACAATCGATTATGGGTATGCAGGATAATCACAACCAGCAAATAGCTAACCTGATTACACAGATTACAGAGCCATGCCTCATTTTGTACATGCTTTCTGTAACCTGCTGCTTTCTTCAGGGCATAACAAGCTGGATGGCTCTCTGCCCACATCTGGGAGGGCTGTTAACATTAGCTGCTTCCTGGCCCCTATAGCCTTACCTATGTGCCATGAATCCCTGGCATTTTGCCAAGTTTGTTGCAAAACCATTGGTCAATGCTTGGGCTTTTCACCGTTTGCTTTTTTTGTTTTTGTAATAGGAGACATGCAGATTAGTTGAATAGCAAAATAAGAGTTTAGTTTTGTGAAATATGTTCTGATGTTTACCCTAGAGTAAAATCAACTGCAAATAATAATCCAGGGAAAACATCCTTTAGTAAGGGATTATCAGTTGGTGTGTGTTTAGAAGCTGGTGGTCAATACAAATGTTTTTGTATAAAAACATCTTAATTAATATGACTCCTCCCTCCCAAACATGATGTTCTAAAGACAGTGGTAATCACCATCCCTGTGTGCTGAAGGGTGAGCCAGTGGGGAAGCAGACTGACCTGGCTGAACAGAGAATTCTGGCTGAAACTGAAGGAAGAGAGATTATGACCTTTGGAAGAAGGGGCAGGCAACTCAGGAGGACTAAAGGATGTCATGAGGTTACGGAGGGAGAAAAATTAGAAGGTCCAAAACACAGCTAGAACATAAAGTGTTTACTGCCATAACAGACAGAAGAAAATATTTCTATAAATACATCAGCAGCAAAAAGAGCTTTATTGGATGCAGGAGAAAACAGTGACAAAGGGTGAGGAAAAGGCTGAGGTGTTTAATGTCTTTTTTGCCTCAGTCTTGAGCACAAAGACCAGTTTGTCTGTGTGTATCAGCCCCCTGAGCTGGAAAACAGGGATGGGGAGTAGTATCACAGATTCATAGAGTAAAATCACAAATTCACTAAGGTTGGAAAAGACTTCCAAGATCATCAAGTCCAGCCTTTGACCAAACACCAACTAAACCAAATGCCACATCCAGTTAGTTTTTGAGCACTTCAGGGACAAGGACTTCCTCACCCCGCTGGGCAGCTCCTTTCAATTCTTAACCACCCTTTCAGTGAAAAATTTCCTCCTGCTCTCCAATTTGAACCTCCCTTTGCACAGCTTGAGTCCATTTCCTCTTCTTCTCTTATGAATGGCCTGGGAAGAGACCAACTCCCACCCATCAATTGTCTCCTTTCAGGAATTGTAGAGAGTTATAAGGTCTGCCTGAGCCTTCTTTCCTCCAGCTTAAACAACCCCACCTCCCTCAGCTGCTTCTCCCAGGACTTGTGTTCCAGACCCTTCACCAGCCTTGGTGCCCTTCTCTGGACACACTCCAGCACCTCAAGGTCTTGTAGTGAGAGGCCAGAACTGAACATAAGAGTCAAGGTGTGGCCTCACCAGTACCGAGTACTGGGGACAATCACTGCCCTGGTCCTGCTGGCCACACTGTTGCTGTTACAGGCCAGGATGCCATTGGCCTTCTTGGCCACAGGGGCACACTGCTGTCAACTGGGTGTCAACCAGCACCTCTAGGTCCTTTTCTGCCAGATTGCTTTCTAGCCGTGTTTCCTGCACTGAGGGGGCTGCTGGAAGTGCTCACTGAGCCACTTTCAATCATTTACCATCAGCCCTGGTCAGCTGGGGAGATCCTGGTTGACTGGATGTTGGCAAATGTGACACTCGCCTACAAGAAGGTTTAAAAGAATGACCTGGGGAACTGCAGGCCTGCCAGCCTGATGTTGGTGCCAGGGAAGGTCACAGAGAAGATCATCATGAGTGCCATCATGTGGCACAGGACAACCAGGGCATCAGGCCCAGCCAGGATGGGTTTAGGAAAGGCAGGTCTTGCTTGAACGACCTGATCTTCTGTGGCCAGGTGACCTGCCTAGTGGATGAGAAAGAGGCATGTTGTCTACTTGGACTTCACTATAACCTTTAACACCATTTCCCTCAGCATTCTCCTGGAAAAACTGGTACTTAGGGCTTGGATGAGTGCACTGTTTCCTGGGTAAAAAAACTGGATGTGTGGGCCCGAAGTAGCGGTGAATGGACTTACACCCAGCTGACAGCTGGTCAGGAGTAGTGGTTCCCCAGGGCTCAGTATTGGCATCAGTCCTGTTTAATATCTTAATCAGTAATCTGAACAAGGGGATTGAGGGCTGCTGAGGTCACAGACATCATCAAGTTGGGTGGGAGTGTTGATCTGCTGGAGAGCAGAAAGGCTCTGCAGGCAGAGCTGGACAGGCTGGGTCAAATCCAACAATACGAAGTTCAACAAGACCAAGTTCCAAGTCCTGCCCTTGGATCACAACCCCCTGCAGTGCTGCAGGCTGGGGACAGAGTGGCTGGAAAGGTGCCCAGAGGAAAAGGATCTGGGGGTGCTTGTTGACCACAGCTGAACATGAGCCAGTCTGTGCCCAGGGGGCCAAGAAGGCCAATGGCATCCTGGCCTGTGTCAGCAATAGAGTGACCAGCAGGACCAGGACAGTGATTGTCCCCCTGTACTTGGCAGTGGTGAGGCTGCATCTCAAGTGCTGTGTCCAGTTCTGAGCCCCTCAATCAAGAAAGATGTTGAAGTGCTGGAGTGTGTCCAGAGAAGGGCAGCAAAGCTGGTGAAGTCTCTGGAGCACAAATCTGATGAGGGGTGGCTATGGGAGCTGAGGTTGTTTAGCCTGGAGAGCAGGAGGTTCAGGAGAGACCTTACCACTCTTTACAATACCTGAAAATAGTTCAGAGAGACAGGATGAGAGGAAACTGCCCTGAGTTGCACCAGGGAAGGTTTAAATTAGGAAAAAATTCTTCACAAAGGGGTTGTCAAGCATTGGAAGGGGCTGCCCAGAGAAACAGTTGAGAAATAGTTAAATTCTCCATAGGTATTTAACAGACATGTAGACATGGTGCTTAAGGACATGGGTTAGTGGTGGATGTGGCAGCACTGGGTTAACTGTCGGATGTGATCTTCAGGGTCTTTTCCAACCTAAACTGTTCTATGATTTTGTGAAGCAGTTCATATGTGTGGATTTGTAAACTCACAATGGTGATTTGCACTATAACAAGGTTCTAATGCAGGAGCTCTTTCTAGTGTAACATAATATAATAATTTATATTAAGTAATTATTAGGCCTGAGAAAAGGGTGGACAAGTACCAATCAGTACCAACGCTAATAGGATGGATTGTTTTAATCAAATGTTGTAAATAGTTTTTAAATTTCCTCTTCTGTGTTACTGGATTATGAAAAAAAACCTTAGTGATATGCAGTGTGAAAAGCTAATTGACATGATAAGCACTTCTTTTTTTTCCAGTGAATTATAAACTCTTCTCAGTTAAATTTTGTAGGCAACTTGTTTCTGCTTTAAGTTTGCTTAATTTTTTTTTGGTTATTCTTCAAGAGTGTTACTTTTTTCCTCCTAAATTTTACTAGGAAAAATATCTGAGATTATTGCTGAAACAAGTACTAAACAGATTTCTAGAACTGCATTTAACTGTTGCTGGTTAATGTAGTACATTAATTCTAAAGTTTGCCACATCTAGTGAGAGTGGATTCCAGAATGGATGCTTCTTCATGAAAAACTACATTTTCTTTCTACATTGTTTTGAAAGAAACCTATTACTGAAATATCTATTGATTATGTTCTTTGTTTGTAATGAAATAAGCAGATAGTCATTACACAACAAAATACAATCTAGTTAATGTGCTTAACTACATTAATGATAAGTGTTCCTCATCACTGAGAAATAGTTGAAATACCCAGCAACATATGTAATTACAGCATATGAAAAGGCACCAGAAAATATTTTTTTTTCATTTAAGCAAAGAAATAATTAAAAGTGGAGGTAATCAAAATGCAATTTGCTCATTTTACACTTATGTAGCTCATGTAATTAATAGTCAAGCTCCTGAAATGGGCTTAATATGATGCTGCATTGTATAAGTCTGCCTCTTTCTCTGATGACTTCTCCACTGTAACACAAGCTGACTGGGCATCTTAAACCAGAAACTGGCTTTCTTATCTCCTCCAGAGATGGAGAAGCAGTTGTAAGATGGGTGTACTGTTGAGCAAAGTGGGTTTGACTGGGTCTTCAGAAGTTTAATGCTTGTTGTGAATCACTGAGTATGAGTATTGTCCCCAGGGATCTAGACTGCATAAAACAATTTATGAAATGGCAACTAACTTAGGGGGTATGAGGACATCAGATGACTGTTACAAAGAGATTTGAGTTTCCTGGTTCAGTTGTCACAATTCACTGTATGTGTTTAGATATAGCCAAATACTATGTTTCATGGGACAAAATGCTGTTTATAGCTATTTATAGCATAATGGGAAAGCACTAGGTTGGGTAAGTCATTGAAGAGGTCATGAAAAACAGTTGCTGTAATGAGGATTCTTGGCAAGTTGACAAAAAGAAATGGTGTCTTTTTTTAATAAAGAAGAGAATGTTAGATAAATGTAAGGAAAATTACCTTTCTTCTATGAAGTATTGGTAATGTAGCTGTAAGAATACAGTGTCATTTAATCTGTTTCACAATGATGCAGAAGTACTAGAGAGTTGAAAGCATGGTTGTAAAAGTAATCTTGGAGTTGAACAACAAGATCTATGCTTAAAACTTGTTAAGGGTCTGGTTGTTGTGACTAGGTCCTTATGTGTTGAAAACTTCTGTTTTCCTGATGAACCTCTAGGTTTATTAGAAAAGCATGATGTACCAGCAGTTGAATAGTTCAGGATAATTATTCTTGCTGCAAGGAAGGTTTTTTGAGACACACATGAATGCACCAGGGAATCTGAACTAAAATCTGTGCCTTGAATGGTTCCTCACAAAAGTAATTGAATGCTGAGTGTGACAAGATGGAAGGAACTAGGACTTGTGATGAGGTTCTGACAGGAATTTGAGTACAGAACGGAATAAAGTGACCGGTCAGTTTTAAGCACTTATGGCCTGATGAATGATGCCAGTGATGCTGGGAGGCATTATTCCTGTCACTCAGATGAAGTGACCATTCGTGGAAACATAAGTAAAAAAAAATTGGGTTTTTGCACGTGAGAGGATGAAAAATAGTAAAACCTTTGTTACTACCAGACAGAAAAAAAAACAAACAAGAAAAAACACATTTGTTTGCATTTGGGGAAGCTCTGAAAAGAGTAGGAAGCTGAATAAGGGACAATTAAGATACAAAACTAATTGAGAGAGTAAGTGATTGGGTCAGCATACTCAGAGATGGACAATGGAATTGAGCATGAAATAGATTCAAGTTGTTTCTCCTGCCAGTAGAAGCAGAGCTTCCATTTCTGTCTGGGAGTGGGTCAAAGATTAGTGTAGAGACCAGAGCAAGAACTCAAAGAATTAGGTGTTGGCTTAGGTCACTCTCACTGGAGGCCTTGTGCTTAGAAAATGAATGAGAAAACATGACTTCTTCAAAGTGATTGACAAATTGTTCCAGTACTGATTCTGTGATTGAAATCTCTTGTCCTTGAATCATCATATTTGGAGATGTTTGTAGGATTAATTTCAGCAGATGGACTCTAGGTACCTTGGGCACTAGTTTTCTATGATTGAAGATGTCACTAAAACTTAAAGAACTTGAGATGCAAAAAAATGAAGGGAGAGAATGGAGATTTTGAGAACTTGAATACTGCTACCTTCTACATAAAGCCAGCATGATCAGATCAGTTGGAAATACAACAAAGAAGAAAGGAACACCAGAAGAGGATAGGTAGTGAAGATAATGTGTAGATAACATTTAAGGAAAAGAATGGTTCTAGTCAAGGTGGAAGATAATTGCTCTAAGATTCTTTTTGTAAAATTTCTCCATTCACTCTCCAAATATGTCTGTCAGTCCATATCTTAGGACATACTATACATGTGTGAGGAACTTCAGCAAAGCCTGGAAAGACCAATGTGGGATGTAAAACTGTATCTGAAATGGATAGAAATGAGTGAGAAAAGTGACTGGAAAACAGGGATTAAATTTACTGTGTCAATAGGATAAGATAGGGCTTTACATCAATATTGAGAAGAATGATAACAGTTGCAAGGAGTAGCATGGGTAAAAGTTGTTTAAGATGAAAATAATGTTGCAGAGTATGTGGGGAAAAGAGCGTCTGTTAAGTCAGTTCTGTGATCCTGTCTGTACTTCCCAAGAACAGATTTGAATTGCTGATTGAAGTTCCCTAACAATGTTAATACCTCTGCTAATATCTGGAATGTGTCGTCAGGGAAGACATTAATTTTTAAGTCACAAACTGGGTTAAGTGTTGGTTTCAAAAATGATACAACTGAAGTTTCTAGTTATTGCTAGAAGTGGTAGTTAATATGTTTAATCAAGAGTGATCATGGTGCTGTTCATTATGGTATTTTATATGATGTCATTAAAGATTTTATTTGTGGCATTTATTTTAAGAAGTGAGCAAGCTGTAGAAGAGTGAAAATTTGGAACAAGTTCAATCCATGTAAAGCAGAAAGTTAAACAAATGGAAAGAGCCATGCGGGATTTGTTTCAAATCCACTATTTTGAAATTCTGGGAGCTAGGTAATGAATTACTGGGTCCAAAAATATTAATCATTGTTTTTTACTGAAATGTTGAGTGTAGTAATGAAAGTTGCTGTTCATGCACAGTTGTGTGGGATCATTCATACAGAGAAAAAATTTTGTTCAGGAAGAAATGGATGGCCTCAACAGCTGGTGTAATGGAAACAGAATCTAATAGTTTAGAAAAAAGATGTAAGACCACCTATTTGAAGTTACAACAGAAGAGAGGGAATGGACAAATTAGGAGTAGGGGGTTATAATCATAAATTTGATACTTGTGAATGAGTCTAAGGTGGTTGTTCTCAGGTTATATTCAAAAACACTTAAGTACCTGTTAAAGATTTTATTTAAAAAACAAATTGGAACAAACTTTTCCTAACTTCTGTTCTTGCTTAACCACATAGGGAGCCCCAAAATTTTCCTGCTTTATTTTTCTTCCAAGACTGATTTCATTTTTGTGCATGAAATAAACTAATTCAAACAATGGAATTAGGATGTTTTCTCCTGGAAGAAGATCTACTGACATCAGAACTCACTTAATGTTTCGGCAAGATCAGTTTTTCAAAAGCCTGTTCCTTTTGCCATTTAGCTGATTTGATGTTCCCAAAATCTTTGGCACTCAATTTGTGGTGCTTCAGGCCTTCACTTCCCTCTTTCTGATTTTTATAGTTGATGTGTGACAGCAAGTTATTAAATGCCCTGGTCATAGCAGCTTCTCTCTCTAGCAGTGAAATATCTACCTTGGTGTTTTGTTTGAAAATGAGATTAAGTGCCTCATGTGAAAATTTCTTTTTGCTGAGGGAAATTTAGCTTTGTTCATTGGCATCTTTTTCTCTTTATGGTTTGAGATTTAAAAATAATTTTATCAGTAGTAGGAGAATGATTTATTTAAGGGTACAGAGATGAGTTTTGCCATTTTTGGTATTTTATACTTATCTGCCCAAAAATCAGAAATGAGCAAAGTTACACATTTTGTTTGATGGGAACTGAAGATTTGTGTGTATGAGTTTCTGCCATCTGTGTGACGCATCAAATATTATGAATATCCATCTAGTTACTGAAAACTTCAGGAGGATGAAAAGGTAGAAAGAGCTAAAGTAATAGTTGAATAGACTTTCTATTGAGACACTTCATTCTTTTCAAATATGAATTTCTGCATGCATTTTTAAGAGGTCTGCCATAGATTATTACAGTTGTAGTTACAGTTTCAGAACAAATACACTGTAGATCCATTATTTTTAGTTTTTAATGGGGCTGTAATGCATTGTTGAAATAGGTTCTTTTTGAAAATAAGACCAGATCAAGTGGCTAGGGCAATTGGGAACTACTGGAAGGGAAGATTGTGTATGTATTTGTATAAATATCTTAACTGTTTGTTGGCTGATTGACAGCACTTAAGCTTTGCCATGTGTTAGGTTTTGTTCCTAACCCTGCTTATTTTTGGGGAAAAAAAAGTTTGGAATTTTTTTTTTCCTGTGATGTTTTTAGAGCTTGTGTAATTGAATTCAATTTTTGCGGGTTAGAGTTGGTTTCTGGATGTTGCTCTTATGAGGACTCAATTTGACCTGTAGTGACTTGACTTCAGTGACCAAAAGCATTTTTACTACAGGTTGTTTAGGCATTTCACTACATTTTCACAATGGTGGTGGCTGTGTTTTGGACTTATTCAAGAGATGAGTGGATAGTGTAGAATCCTAGTAGGATTTGGGTGGGAGGGGACCATCAGCTAGATCATCTCATCTAGTTGCAATGTCCTGCCATAAGCAGAGATGCCTTCTACTAGACCAGGCTGCTCAAAGCCCCATCCAGCCTGGTCTTGAACATTTCCAGGCATGGAACACCACAATTTCTCTGGGTAACCTGTTCCAACGTCTCACACAACTCACATAAAAAAAATTTCTTGTTTATGTCCAATACAAGTGTTCTCCATTTCTGTTTAAAACCATTGTCACTACAGGCCCCTTTATATATAGAAAGGTTGCAGTAAGATCTGATCTCCCCAGTCCTTTTCTTCTTCAGACTGCACACCCTCAGTTCTCACTCAAGAGGTGCTCAGCCCTCTGATCATTGTGGTCCTCCTCTGGACCCACTCCAACAGCTGCATGTCTTTCTTGTGCTGGGTGCCCCAGAACTGGATGCATTAGTCCAGGACGGGTCTCATGAGAGCTGAGGGGGCAGAATCCCTTCCCTCAACCTTCTGGCCATGCTGCTTGTGATACAGCCAAGGATATGATGGGCTTTCTGGGCTGCAGGTGCACTCTGCTGGCTCATATCCAACTTTTCACCCACCAGTGTCCCCAAGTCCACCATCGGGCTCGTCTCAATGCCTTCATGCCACAGTCTGTACTGATACTGGAGATTGCCCCAACCCAGGTGCAGGACTCTGGGTTCTCACATACACAGTTTGCATTCTATCTGAGTAAATAAAAATCTGATCTGGGCTAAAAATCCACACCATTACTGGTTTTTTGTTTTCAATAGTCTGAAAATTCACTTGAGTCTCTTGTTTCCATAGGAAACATCTGTCGCTCTCCAATAGCTGAAGCAGTTTTCAGAAAACTTGTAACTGATGAAAAGCTTGAACATAAGGTAAGCTACTGATTTCTGTTCCAAGAAATAACTGTCTCTTAGCCAGTCAGACATATAAGCAATGAGGAAAGAAACATAAAAATATTAATTTGTTTTTCTGTAGTGGAGGATAGACAGTGCAGCAACATCTACCTATGAAATAGGAAGCCCTCCTGATTACCGAGGACAGAATTGCATGAAGAAGCATGGCATTCCCATGAGTCATATTGCCAGGCAGGTACTGTACCTTAATTTTCTTAAAATCTGTCTATATATTTGTTTTGTTGTTACAGTGGAGGACAGACAGCGCCGCTGTCTCAGACTGGAACGTGGGGCGCTTCCCAGACTCAAGGGCTTTAGGTTGTCTAAGACACCATGGCATTGAGACAGCACATAAAGCACGACAGGTAGAGGAGAGTACATTTTCTTCCTTATTCATACCCATGCCCTAACCATTGCAATCATAGAAGTCATTTGACTAATGCATGGTTAAGCATCAAGTAGTAAATACTTTGTGCAGTTTTTTAAAGGACTCCAGAGTGACTTAACTCTTCTAGTTGAGTTTAATGAGTTTTTGTTATTAAGGTTCATTGGCAGTATAACTGGAAAGCATTGAACCAGTTTCTGCATTATAGAAAACTCCTGCCTCCAAATGTTTAGTATTTTGAGCATTTTTAAAATACTTTTTAAAAATGGACTTACTTTAGTAATCTGTGATGCATCCTTCAGCAAGGAATTGTATATTTATTTAGCAGGTCCAAAAAAAAAATAGAATACCTCTTCATCACAAAAAGCTTCTGTGCTTGCATGTAGATCTTCTAAAAATACCTGGAGTGCTAAATTAGAATGAAAGCACTCAAACCCAAGATTAGTAGCACGGTTGGTGGTAGCTTCAGAGGAAAACATACCCTTCAAGCATTCTTAAGTCAAAGGCAGATTTGCCTTAGTGAGATCCTCTAAGTTTTACCTAAACTTGTATCTGTTTTCATTAACAAAAGAACATGTATTTCCATACTGCATTCCAAAGAGATTGGGAGTAAATGTGTCTGCATCTATTTAAATCATTCAGACACTCATATAAATGCACATAATTTACTTCAGTTAACTATTCTCTGGATATAAGATATTCCTTTAGGGCTTGACCTTTACTTAGTTTGAGTTTACACCACTAGTTTTTGTATTGACAAAAAGATCAAGTAGTCTTGTTATTATCTTACATTTCTGTTCCCTTCAGATTTTTCTAGACCTCACTGAGGTCATATTTACTTTCTGCACTTTTCAAAGACTACATGTTTAGTTTTTTGACTTCCAAAAATAAATTCTCCCAATTAGTCAATTGGCCTCTGCCGACCTCTCCTGATGTTAATCTCTGTTTATATGAAACAGAATTAAGCATTGCACCATTTCAGCTTTTTCAATAATTTACTATTAGAATAATTACTAAAAAAGTATGTTGTGATCTTTTCCTGTTACAATTTACTGTTTATTAGTGCTTGCAAACATCATTGTTTGTCAATATACAAGCTAAATGGTACTGCAGTTTTTCAGTCAATGTTTCAGTCATCACAGTAGTTTGCCGTGTTTGGCTTAGAAGATATGCCTTGGAAACTTGAGAACTGTTCTTTTAGGTATTCCTAGAGTGGCTTATGAGCAGTTAAATTAAAGCAAAGGACCCAAACCAAGTTGATCCTCTGTCTTGAAGCAAGTCTGTGTATCCTCCTTTGGCAAAGAAGGAATGAAAGCACTTTAATGAAGACATTTGCTTATACGTTCTGGCAATTGAAAAGATTTTTCAATCAGAAGACCTTAAAATGTTACATACACAGAGAGAGAAAATTAAAAAATGAGGCAATGAAATGAAAGACTAACAGGATGAAAATTTGTCTAAATCATTCCAGAACACACAGTTTCTTTTGTAAAGAAAATCTTCAAATCCCTGAACTACAGATAACTGTTTATTTTGCACTGATGTTAATAATGTAACTCCAATTTTTTTTTTTTCCTAAACTTTTCTCACATGATCTCGGCTGATTCTGTTGATTCTCTGAACTGCAGACCTGATATGGTCTTGTGGTACTTCTGAAAAAAGAGGTACTTGACAGTGTAGAATAGGACTTCTCAGAGTGGTCAGGTTAGTACAAGTGGAAGTGTATTTGTTTCACTATTAGAGACAAACTTAAGGATAGAATTTCATGTGACACTTGTTTCAGAACGGATTAAGGAAGATTTAACATAGAAGCTGAAATAGAGAGTAGGGATTTATTTTCTGTTGCCTTCGTAGTACTGTCATAAGTACCTTGTGCAATTATCCTCTTCAGTCCTGTGGAAAACTGTTACCCACCCAGTGAAAGGCACCTTCTCTCATGTTATTTTTTGCATAATTATGATAATTGTGAATTTTAGCCTTTTTTTTAAAATTCAGTTCTACAAGAATGGTTTATGTCAAAGAGAATATTAAATTGGTCATGTCCTACCACCATATACAGTTATATTCTAAGTTAAAAGTGAAGTATAAAAATAAATGTATATATTTATATATAAAATAAAGTTGTTATCATTTTAGTTAATGGTAGGTTGCTGTATGAAATTCTGTAAGCTCTTATTCTTCACACACAAACCAGAGAGGTTTTAATAATTTTCACTTTTATTCATGCTGAGGCAAAAATTTATTTTGGTGTGACTCATACTGTGCATTTGCCTTAAATTTGAGATTAGAAGAAGCATGTATTAAACACTGTTTCACAACTAGATAAATTTGAGGATTACTCCCTCTCTGTGTGTTTCAGACAGAGGAATTGAGATTTCCCTTCTGTAAAAAAAGGGGAAATGTTTCACTAATAATTTAATAATTGTTATATGCATTTTTTAAATGTAAAGTTATTGTTATCTGTGTATTTTTATCCAAAGTTGACTACTTGAACTCTCCACTACATTTCTCAAAATGTACCTAAGTTTTTACGTCCTCAATTTCATCTCCCAAAGTATTAGTTTTAGTAGTTTTGAGGAGTACCTTCAGTTCACTGGAGTTGGCTCAATTAAAGCTTTTTTTTTTAAAATCTGACTCTGTGTTAGGGCTTAAAAGCACAAGCCAAATTGTAACCTTGGTTTTAAGGCTGCATTTGCCACTGTATTAGTGCTGGTCATAGGGTTATAGCTGTCACATTGTCAAGTGTTCCTAGTTTGTTCTTCATTTGTCTGTACAACAAAGAAATCTGTGCCCTCATGTTTTCACAGGGGCAAGTGTTCAGCTGTGTAGAGCAATCAGAAGTAGCTTGTAGAAGTGCTGATTAGATTTGCCAGGAAAACAGAGCTATTTCCACTGCAAAAATATTTGCATAGGTCAGAGGCACTGCATGAATACTGCAAATATTTTTACAGTGAAAATAAATAAGTCTGCATTAGTTTTCATCATTAACCCTTTCTTTTCATGTACACTCCTGACATACCTCGCCTCTTCAATTCTGTTGATGTGTAATGTTTCATTTATGGCTTTATTCTGATAGTTTCTGTCTGTCTTTTCTTACTCCCTCTTATGGGAGCTTAATCAGTATCTATTTGCTGTTTGCACCAAAAAAAATATAGTGGCTGTTTTGCCATCTAAACCTTTTTTTTAGTACATAAATATTTTTTACAAGTTAAAACTCTTACTTACAGGATAATGTGTTTTGCCTTTTGGCTGTTCACTTGCTTACTCACTTCTGTAGCCCATCCTCTGTAGGGATGCCTGCCAGAAAAACCTGTTCTGAATGACCTTTCCAAGTTTATTGGTTGTGATGCTTCACACAGGACCATGCATGAAAGGCAGTCTTAAAGAGAACTCTAATACTAAAGATTTTATTCCATTTCTTCATCCTCATTATGAACACCTGGTTCAGATATCTTATACCAGCATTGGGGGCATGGTCTGGGAAGATTTTATGCTAAACTAAGGCTTAAATGTAAACTGAAATAAAATGACAACTGGCAAACATCTGCAGCCATCCTTGTAACAAGAAGATGACATTAGTATTTAAGTCAGTGACTTATCTGCTTTGTTTGCCTACATGACTGTGAACTCCGATCTCTGAATTTAATTGTTGTTCATGTTTAGGAGTCAATAAATTACAAGAAAGAAGAAGAACAGATGATATGACAGTAGGAAGCTGTACAATAGATCCCATTTTTTCACATCATACTACAAATTTTGTGAATTTACATGATCTAAAATACTGTGGATGCATTTGTTTTTAAGAGATTGTAACTCATACCATCATACTTCAGCTTTAAGTTCTACTTGGTATGTTTCATTGTGTACTGGCAGATTTCTGGATTGTAAATATTGCAATTCATTCCAAGTTGATAGTTGTCCTATCAAGGAAATAATTTTTCTGTTTTATTCTTAACCATATTTATTGCATGGTTCCCGTGATTGGAAATTGCTTTAGTTTTAGTGGGTGAAAAGTACTAGAAATGTTGCTTTTAAGGATGTTCTAAGTGGATGCATGAAATGTAAAAGAAAAAAAAATAGAAAAGGTTGATTAAATAGTTGGCTTGGGTTTGATTTTTTTTTCTGGAATATTTGCAGAAATAGATAAATAATCGTGGTAGAATATATTTAAAATGTTGTAAGTTACTGTAAAATTTGATGAAGGTGCAGTTCTATTCTTTCCACTTGTGTCTTTTTTAATAAATCAGAGCTACAGAATTCGAAAACACTTTTCCCCCCTTTTTATTAATCAAATGCAGTTTGTAGGCTAAAGCACCTATTTTTACTTCTAGATTACTAAAGAGGATTTCCAGACCTTTGATCATATACTTTGTATGGATGAGAGCAATCTAAGGTAATGTATGAAGAAATGGAACAAATTCATATGGATTACTTGTAGTGATGTCTCATAAGTCACTTTGAAGACAGATGTCACATTTTCCTGCTTAGCTTGTGTTGGGATTTCTTTGTTTTTTGGGGGTTTTTTTACATGTATGTGAATGATGTGCTAATGGATGGATTCTTCACTTCTAATAAGTTTAATGAGCCAGAACTCAATGGTTTATTTGTGTGATACATGCCTCTCAAGGATTAAGGACGTGGTAATTTAGTTACTTTGTGCTATATACAGCTGATGCCTGTATAATTAAGAATGAGGATGTACTTACTGTCTTGATTGAAGTGATCAGTTTTTCTAATTGCAAGGCAGTTAAAAGACTGGGAGCTTGGAGGGGATTAAATATGATGTGGGTTTTTTTACTTTTTTATAGGAAGGGGGAACTTGGAGGGTTCAAAGCAAAGTTGTTAGCTTGGGGAAGTCTTGTTTTATTGTTAACTGTGCTCTAGTTAAGTGCACTTCAGAAAGATCTGGTTAAGTAGCTGCCTAGTGTAAAAATTTGGATATCACTAGCAAAATTTTTTACTCTACATATTGAGGATTAAGGAGCTGAATTTAATAAACTACAAGTGTCAAAGTGCCTGTAAGGGCTGTTGTCAAGTTAGTTTAAAAGGGCCCAAACACGACCACCACAACCAACAACAAAACCTCAATAAAGACCCTATTAGTAGCACATAAAGTCTTCTAGAAGCAGCACCACTAAACTGAAATAAGTATGATTTTGTTGAATTTCCTAGAATGTCTTGAATAACCTCTCTTCCACAGCCTTCATGAGTGAAGGGTATGTAACACTTGGTTGCAGTGTCTCAGGCAATGACGTGACAAGGCTTCCTTCTATTTTCACTTGAATTCTTAAACAGAAATTTGAATTAACAATTTATATGATATGAGCTCTAGAGCAGAAGAAATGTCAGAACTATAGCAGGGATATTGCTGCTGCTATGCTAAAGTTTTGGCTTTAGCTTGCACTGAGTTCAACCATTTTGCCTAGGAATGATTATTTGTAGCTTTAGGAGGGCAAGCTGATTCCAGGTGTTGATGGAATGCCTATCTTATCAGAAAAGGAAGATTTGGGACATGTCTTTTCTTTAGTACCAGAGCCACCTGACCCTCTCTTGTTCATTAAGTGGTATGCCAAAAGCCTTTAAGAAGATGGTCTGACATTTTTTTTAATAATAGAAGGCTAGAGAATTTATTGAAAAATCTGTAAATTCAAACAGTAACTTGATAGAAGATCTCTGGTTTTTCTTCCAGCAAAACCAGTACTGTGGTGTCACTATTCCAAACTATTCCTATTCTCACTATCTCCAAACTATCTGAAATTAATTTCTTAATCAGAATTAATGATTAGAATTTAATTTCTTAAAACTGATATGGTTATGACTAAGTATTCACAAGGGGTTTCTTTGCCTTTTTTAATGGTGAGTAAGTAAAATGATGATTTGGTATGGAGATGTGTAATATTAAAATAATTCAGTATGTTTTGGGAATTCATTGTGAAGATGATAGTTCTGAGCTGCCTTTAATCTGAAGATGATGAGAGGTGCATTTTAAGTGTCTTTGGGATAACAGATGACCATTTTTAAGCAAATAGGGAAAATACCATCTCAAAACCTGAATGTGTTATCAATGAGAGGCAATATAGAAGGAAGAGGATGTGACAACTGGTGAAATGTGACAGTATATCAAAAGGAAAAGAGGTGTAGCCCACTGATTTACCATTTTCTGTTAACTGAATGTGGTAGGATTTTACATGAACTAGAGCATACCAATCTGAAACAGTGGCTTTGAGCAGATAAGAGAATCTTACTCGTACTTCTGGAAAAATACCTGGATAACTTCCATTGTTTTTTGTTCAATACAAGCTAAGGGTGAGTGTGGAAAGTACTAATGATTGATTTGAGGAAGAACCTGATGAACTTATTGTTACAAAGTTTTTTTAAGCTATGGGTCAATTGCTTGACTGCTTGTTTATGCTCTGAATTCAATTTATGTATTCCATATTCAATTGAAAAAGACCCCACATAACAAGAAAAACAAAAACAAGGAACAGCATGAAGTCCACAGGATTGACAGAGTCTAGACACGTTACTTGCCTGCATTGTCTAGAAACAGTTGTGAACATCTCATACTGATGCCAAAACTCTGAAGAAAAATTCAGGGGACAATTTTATTTTCTCTTTTGCAGAGATTTGAACAGGAAAAGCAACCAAGTTAAAGACTGCAAGGCCAAAATTGAGCTACTTGGAACTTATGATCCACAGAAGCAGCTTATCATTGAAGATCCATACTATGTATGTGTAAGAAATTTGTTGGGTGGCTTGATTAAAAATTGTGTGTGTGTAGTATATAATCTTCCCAGATGCCACAGTTGGCATGTGATACATAACCTGATGTTACACTAAGTGAAGTGTAAATTTTTTTAATGACTTAAGAAAACTGTATTATTACTGGGATAGGAAAGGAAAATGTTATTATGCTTATAACAGTTATTTAAATTTAAATAATGCAGTGCATCTATATTTTCAATATTGGGTAGAACCCTGTTTGATCAGCCTCCTTGCAAAGAGGATGTGATCAGGAAAAGTTAGAGACAAAGCCATTGACACAGGTGGTCAAAAAAGTTGGATAATACCAGCCAAGAGCAAAAAATTAGACTAATACTCTTCAGTTTAGGAAACAGAAGTGGGTGAAAATGCAGTACCGTTCTATAAAATCTTGACATGAATGGAGAAAGCTGAATAAGGAATTGCTATTCATTACCCAGGAAGTAGAGAGTATCAAATGGTATTAGTGGGAAGCAGGTTCATAACAAAAAAGGGGTTTGTTTTGGGTTTTTTGTTTCCACACTTCATTAAACTGTGAAGCTCAACATGACAGGTTATTGTGAATATAAAAACAAAAAAGACTTAAAAGGCTCAAAAGTGAGTGGAAGAAATACGTGAAGGAAAGTCACAGAGTTGCTGTGGAAATTCCTGAGCTCAGATTAGAGAGAAGTGTGCCAAAGATACCACCAAATATTTGCACTGTTTTTATTTTTTCTCAATTTCTACTTTATGCCATTACTGTCAGTGGAGAAACCAGTCTGCAATTTGTATTTGCTCTTTAACCAGTACTGTTATTCTTACCATCTTTTTCCTGTCTTCTTTTCTAGGGGAACGAAAAGGACTTTGAAACTGTTTACGAGCAGTGTCTTAGATGCTGTAAAGCATTTTTGGAGAAGTATCATTAATGCTACATCATATAATTTCTAAAAGAAAATAATTAGTTTCTGAAATACGTAAAGTTTACTTGATTGATGTATTTAAATTGTAAAATCATGCCTCTACATTCAATATGTACTCAGTTTAATTTTGTATTTTAGTTCTATCATCTAAAGAAAAAATATAGAAAGGTTTTAATTGGATTACATGATCAACCATTTTGTCACACATCAATGTAGTTATAAAGTATATAATTCAGGATAAATTTCTCTATAACCTCTTCCAGCGTTTTCTCACAAACACGGCAAAAGTAACACCTTGCTTCTTCATATGTAATGCTAACTGAACTGAGGTCTGGTCATTCTGTCCTCAGTGAGCAGATTTCAGTCAACTTTCAGAGGTAGTCTGTGAGATAATAATTGATGTATCCCTTAGGTGTGTCATCCCAGTATCATTAGGCAGCCTTTGGATGGAAGCTGTAGAAGATCTGCTGCCTGATAGAACTATCTAAGTCTTCCTTTGGTCTTCTGGTCAGTTCCTAGCACACTGACACAAGCACACGTAACACAGCAGGTACTTCGAGGAGAAAACATCCCAGCTCTAAAAGCTGAAATGTGAAATCACATTTTGTATCTCACAGTAGTAAAATACTCAAGTCCATGCAATACAATGGATGAGAAATTTGCTGTAATCCCAGTTCCCACATGAAGGTCAGACAGCATTTCCAGATTTACTCAGGAAAATGTACAGCCTGTCAAAAGTGTTCTTTGAGAGTATAGTTCAGTGTAAAGACAGTCCATCTCTAGTACAGTACTAAGTGAGCAGAAGGCCAGTAAGTAGACAGTTCTGCTCTTGGACAAAATTTGAATGCTTTGTAGAAGTCTATGCCTGCTTTTCTGAACATTACCCTTCCTGTCTGCCTTAGACATGTTAATGTACTGAGATCAGTAATATAAGTGATACCATGATGGTTTTCCTGTTCTGAATATTCTCAGCATTGGTATGAACTACCATTACCCCATTATCTGTAAAACTGGATCTATAATTTTTTTTTCTTATTTAGCCTTGTTTTTCTCTCTTGCTGCCTTCCAAACTTGTAGTCTCTGTACTTGTCACCTGCTCAACCTTCTGGGAGAGAGATGGGTTTCAACAGAAGATCCTGTTATTCTTGGGGAGCTTGGAATCCTGGTGTTACTCTGTGTGTGTTGCAGACTTCACAATGGGGATTGTTTCTTGGGGCTTTTGCTGTAGAATAGATGTGTTTGTGTTAATGAGGTTTCTGTTCTGTGCTAAAATTTCAATTAGACATACAACTTCAGAACCTACTTAGAAAAGGCAGATGGTAGAAGGAATACTTAAATACAAAAATCAGAATCTTTGCATTATTCCATTACCATCCATTTTGACTTGTAAAAAAACAAGCTAGGAATTGCAAGCTAATAGCTGTTTCACTTTTCAGGGACAAAGAGTTTCACTTTTCAGGGACAGATATTTCAGATCCAATTAAGTACTGAGTCTGGAAAAATTATTTTTGATTTCTTTTATTAATGTTTTGACCAAGTAAATGGGGGGAAATGATGGGCAGTTAGGGACAGAACATCCCAAATGTGGTTTGATGCACTAACCTCAAAAGTGGAAATACTTAAGCATAATCTATTGTTGTTCCCTGCTTGAATGACCATTTCAGATATTCCAGTGAAAGTAAAATAACTCGTAAGATTGAGAACATGATGGTTTGTGCTTTCCTATTCATGGCTATTCATGGAATTCAGCCTATAGTTTCCTGCATATTAAGGCTAAGTCTGAAAGGTCTTAAATCTTTATCTTTGAGCTGCTGGGGTAACGAAGGAAATAAGAGGATATAGTTGTTTACCTTCACAAGGCTGAGGAATCTCCCTGTAAAGTGATACTAAGTCAAAACTTGTGTTAAATTCAGTTCACATTTTAGAAGTCTCAGCCTTGAGATAGATTTTCAGCAAGCAATCTAGTGACTTAATAATTCACTACCTCTGCTAGGAGGAATAAGCTGGTTGACTTATTTTTATAATTAGTAGGTTTTCTATGGAAAAAGGGAAGGAACTCGATAGTATTTTACACAAATTTGTAGAAGCCCAGAATACAGAACAGAGATTGTCTTCGGGAAGGACACTTGCACAGAACCATTATTTGGGTTCAAAGAGAAGCAGTGAACACAGGATTAAGACACAAATCATGTATCATATAGATGACTAAGCGCTCACACATCCAAAATACCACTCATGAAAAATGTAATTTTGAATGAAAAAATACAGAACTGACTCCTGTTTTTCCCTCCCCGCCTGCACAGCTTGTTATATTTTAAGTGGTAAAGTTAAGACTAAAAAAGAAGTCTGCTATAGTACAGGTGTGTTTTCTGTCAGAGCATTCTGACTTTTGCAAAATCTTGAGAAAACTTCTACGGTATTAATTTATTTATATTAACTGATTAAATCATTAAATAAGTTGCTATTTCCCTTTTTCAAGGAGATTTACTGAAGGTTTTTGTTTAGATTTTGGGTATCCTACTAGAAAAAGAAAGCTTAACAGTATTTTAAAGTCCCATGTTAAGTATTAGCTTGTGGTCTGGTCAGTGGAACCTCACTGAAGCACAGAGTTCCACGTTCACTGTAGATGAGCAGCTTTAGTGAATCCCGTAGACGTTGATTCCTTTACCAACCAGGTTTTCTGCAAGCATGTATTACATTCATTGAGACATGGAACTTAGCATTTAGTCATCACTGAAAGCAAATAAAAATATGTACTTCTCCCCTGCTAAATACAGCCATGTTCCAGGATGGGATTTTGTACTTCTGCCATTTTTTATTCTAAAGAGTTGGATGCTGAAGGCTCTGAAGTGTCAGTTTCCAGAATCTCAGCTCCTATAGTTCTCTGGGTGGGGAGGGTTGTGTCTGGTTTTACATTTTGTGGTTCAAACTGAGGATAGAATGGAAAATATAAATGCCAGTATTAAGATAAAAGTACCTGTAGTTCATTGTAGTAGGTTGGCCCTGGCTCGATGCCAGGCACCCACCAGAGCTGCTGTCTTGCTCCCCTCTGCAACTGGACAAGGGAGAGGAAATAAAAAGATGGGCTCATTGGTTGAGGTAAGAATTGGGAGAGGTTACTCACCAAATAGTGTCATGGGCAAAACAGACTCAAGCTGTGGACTTCAACTAAAATTATTGATTACTTAATTACTAACAAATTTAGAACAGGATGATGAGAAGTAAAATAAGACCTAAAAGACACCTTTCTCCAACTCCTCCTTCCCAGCTCTACCTCCTCCCCCAGCAGTGCAGGGAGATGGGGATGGGGGTTATGGTCAGTTATCACAGCTTGTTTCTGCTCCTGCTCAGGGAGAGGAGTCCTTCCCTTGTTCCAGCTTGGGGTCCCTCCTGCAGGAGATAGTTCTCCCTGAACTTCTCCAGTGTGAGTCCATCCCACAGGCATCAGTCCTCCCCACACTGCTGCAGAGCAGCTCACTCTGCCACGGGGTGCAGTCCCTCAGGCACAGCCCGTTCCAGCCTGGGTCCCCCATGGGGTCACAAGTGCCACCAGCAAACCTGCTCCAGCGTGGGCTGCTCTCTCCACAGGTCTGCAGGTCCCTGCCAGGACCCTGCTCCAGCACAGGCCTCCCACAGGGTCACAGCCTCCTCTCAGGCATCCACCTGCCCTGGTGTGGGTCTCCTCCATGGGCTGCAGGTGGATCTCTGCATCCTTGTGGTTCTCCAGGGGCTGCAGGGGCACAGCTGCCTCACCATGGGCTGCACTATGGGCTGCAGGGGAATCTCAGCTCTGGTGCCTGGAGCACCTGCTGCCCCTCCTTCTGCACTGACCTTGGTGTCTGCAGGGCTGTTCCTCTCATGTTCTCACCCCAATCTGCTCTGGCTGCAATTACAACTGTGCAGTAACTTTTTCCTTCTCAGCTGTGTTATCCCATAGGTGTTACCATTCCTGACTGGCCCAGCACATCCATCCTGGAGCTGTCTGGCATTGGCTCTGCTGGACATGAGGGAAGCTTCTGGCAGCTGCTCACAGAAGCCACCCCTGTAGCCCCTCCACTACCAAACCCTGGCCGTGCAAACCCAACGCATGGATTTGTAGATTGCACAGAAAAATTTTCTTCCTTTTTGAGTCATTTTACTGTGATAACTGGATTTAATATCTGATTTAAGGAAGGAAGGGAAATGTGTGTCAACGTTTTTGGAGTAACCCCACCTCCTTAAAAATTCTCCAATAATAAAATGATTTACTAGATATTTTCTGATCAGATTGCCTTGTACTATCATGAACAGACTGCACATTATTAAAAAACAAACAGAAAGCCCTTCCCCAAACCAAACCCCAAACAAAAACCTCAGAACATCTGTTAGTCTTAAAAAATATTCCATTTTATCATGCTGTAGAGAGTTTGAGCAGCCTTGTAGTCTGGGCATTCTGTGGGTTTGAAACATACAGATCTGTCCATCCTGGTAAATCCAGGGTGTCCAGGTTATTGAACTCTGAAGTGAGTACACTTTTCCTTCTTAGTCTTTGTGGAAAGAAGTTTAAATGTGGATAAATTATAGTAGCTACCAGTTTATTTACCTGGATTCAGTGAACAGAAAGCAAACTGAGAACAACTTAATACCAAACACTTTATTAATTACGCTTATTTACAGTATTTACATATTGCACGTTCGCTGGAATGTTTTATACATTTGTTATATAAAGTAAATTAATGGCAGCTTGTGTTTGTGTACAAAATCCATGCTCCACTGTCCCAAAAAGTATGTCTACTTGGAATTACGTTCCTGTTTGTCATGCAATTTGTACTTCAGGGTACAATGTGACCCCAATGCAAGTCTGTTTTAACCAAACTTTTAAAAAATTGTATAAGCATGAAGGATATCAAGTGACCACAACTACTGTGGAGCAGATCTTTAGTAGTTCTAGATATACAAACAAACATTCCTTAAAACTGTATAATTAAGCAATGGAACATGAATTTTTTTGGTGAAATATTTGTGTTTACATAATTTTTGGCAGCATTACACATCAATTGTAGTGTGTTTTTAAGTATGGAGCATTAAGTACTACTGGCAGTTATGCTACTGTAGAGAATGTCAATCTGCAAACTGTCGATGACATACAAAATGCATGTTCAAAGAATTATGGGAAGTAGTCTGTCAATCTGCAAAAATAAATCTCTTGTTCACAATGGAATTAGCTAAAAGGTAGTAAGTTCTATTTCCCTGTTGGTTTCCAAGGCACTTCTCTTGGTTCTTGGTGTTTCTTGTCATGAGAATAACATCTGGTGGATTAAAAGAAAGAAGAAAATTGTCTTTCATCATTTTTACATACACATATATGTGTTTGAGAATGTGTTTATCATAATGAAAATATTAAATAAAACTGGAGAATTCAGTAATAACTTTGGAAAGATCAGTAATGAATTTCATATTTAGCTCAGTTCATATCACTGACTTACATTAATGCTTTCTTTGTTAATAAAGGCTAAAATTCAGGAAAGCATCACTTTTTTTGATGGTTCATTTTTCGTAGACACACTAGGGAAATTCAGTTCTACCTATCAAAAATGTGCTCATAGTTAATCTGTTCCAGTGACGGCATCTGTGAAGTCAGAAAGTGAATAAACCTCAGGAATAACATTAACAGATTGCAAAATGCTGTCTAAATGCCTTGGTGTCAGGAGCTGTTGATGGGGTGTCCAGTTTGAAGGATCTAGGAAGGATTTGATGATTCATTGGCCCATTTGTTAAGAAACTTGAATTCATGTAAACAAGAAACAAATAGAAGTAGCTTTGTTAGAGTTGTTCATGTAACTATAGCCTGGAACATGCCAACACTGAGCCACCACAAACTAAGCAGGAGCTGCAGTGGTTTAATTTGCTGCCTGTTCTGTTAAGTCTTTCAGAAGAGTTTCTTGGAATGAAATCACGACCATGCCTATGACACTGCTATCAAAATCACCAATACAAAACTACAGGTTTCCACATTACTTATGTATGTATTCTGTCTCTATTCTAGAAATGTTGATTCAAAGGCTGAGCAGTGAAGGTTTTCACAGCCCTACTCCCCCCACACCTTTAAAGCTTGTAAGAAAATGTAGTGTAACTGCATATACACATATCTAGAAGTCTGTCCTCTTCTAGACAGGTGAGCACTGAATGCTGCAAGCGTGTCCACCCAGTTTCATGTGTTTCTATGCCTGTTCTTATGTAGAAGTAAAAAATGTACAATGTCTTTTTAGTCAGCAGGAACTACACAGCTGAAAGACTCTTCCATGCTAACAGACCCAGATGAAGCTTTGGTGTCTTACAGCCATCAAAAATTCATGGGGGAGATAAAAACCAGTGGTAATCTGATACTAGAATTCTACTGATGATATTTTTCACAGTTAATCATATTGTCTGTCTGAACATAGGTAACTGTCTTCCCCATGATTAATATGAGTTCTCTGATACTCTGAGCTTCTCTACATTTTCTACTGCTTAAGTATAATTTGTAATGGAATCATTTGTATGCAAAGTCAGTTGGACTTGACATAATCCATTGAAAATCAAGCTATTGGTGCATACAGAAATACTTGTTAGTAGTATTTAAACATTTAGTTTTGCAATTTTTGAAAGCTATTAGGAAATGTAATAATGTTGCAGAAAATCTTAATGTAATCTAGGGGGTTTTTTTGGCTTTGCAGATAGGACAATTACTTTTATTTTAATATCCTTCCTTAGAAGGGGAAATGGATGTAAATTTTGTCTTGCATTTTCATCTAGCTTATTTTCTTAAATATTTTTTCTCATTTTTGTATGTATGCTCCTACTGCACCCTATTTAAGCTATGATGTAAAAGAGTGATGTTTAGAAGAAATGAACATGCTTTTGGTTTGATCAGTGTGTGGTACAAGCTACAAGTTAAACACTGAAAACTTAATAAAAACTTCTTTCATTACTAATGGGAATATGCAGCTCACTGGGGGTGAAAAACAATGGTTAGGATGTTCATTTGTCATCTCATCAACACCTGCTTTTGTCTGGGTAATTTAACAGTTTTGTATCAAATAACTCACAGTTTTCTAAACCCCTGGTGCTTTCAGAAACCCTTGAATAGACCCCAGATTTTCAGCATTGATAAATCTGTTCTACTTTTTAGAATTTTTTAATATCATATAGTCTGTTATATGCATCAGTCTAGGAATATTTGGCTGGAACTTAGCTGAAGGATGATGTCTTAGTGGACATCCTCAATGCAACCTCTGTTGAGAACACAGCTAACTATACAACTCTCCAGCCCATTGTGCTAACTTTTAAAAACATAAATAAAAGCTGTTGTAAAAACATATTACAGCTTTCCAAATTTGATTCTGGTTATTACATGTGCATGATGATAACCTCTGCAAGAAAAAGCTAATGTATATGAGAAGAATTCAGTGGTTTAAATACCAGTATAAACTTTAAAATACTGTACCAGTAAGATTTTGTAGCAGAACATCCCCATGCTCACATAAAAAAATTGTCTTCTCAAGTGTGCACACCCAGGTGGAATTCTTCTGTAATGTGATGTGATCACAGAGATCCATGCATTGAAAATTATGAAGCTTTTACCGTTCCATCTGGTGCTAGCCACAGACACATCATACCATTAATACACATGTGCCCACATAGGTATGTGTTGTGACAGTAACTATCTAACTGCTGTTTTCACATATTACTTTCTTGTTTGATCTTAGCTCTGAGTTTCAATGTCTTGTGTGCTTTAAAGCTGTGCTAATCCAAAATGCACTTTAAGTACAAATAAAAATAAATTTGTATTTTTTTCTTCTCTCCAAATTGATCTCTAAACATGGATAGATATCCACAGACCTGAAAAATCTAACAACACCATCAGCTTGCCAAAGTAATAGTCCATCTATAGCCCAGCTCACTAATAAACCTACAATGAAACAAAAATCAGATACTGAACAAAACAGGAAAACTAATTTGTTTCACACAAATTGAACTCATGCAGTGGAAAAGCCTTGAGCAGAAAAGAGGCTTAATCTTACAGACACCTGTGCATCTCAAGACGTATGTGGTAGAGGATAGTCTTCCTTTCTGCTAATTGAGGCTGCTTAAGGAGTCTACCACTACTGATTTGTGTCCGTGTGAATAGAAGTGGACAGTTGTTGCTGACATTGAAACATGTTGAGCAAAGGTTGTTTGAGAGATGGACATTTTTGAATAGACTCCCAGCTTGAGAGATGAACTACTTTAGTTGCTGTTCCTTCATATTACATGTTACAAGTTCATGTTTACATGACAGGTTAACATACAGATAAAATTTTCCAAAGAGAGGGAGAAAATAATTTCATACTCTGCTGTATCTGCTTATTGGTATCAGCAGTAATATTATTTACCTATTTGCAAAGTTAAACAAGTTATGTCTCATTTATCCAGACTGGATAGAGAGAATGACTTGTAGAAACCTTTCATGAAATGGAATAGCTCCATCAGGTTTTCCTGCAGTGATGTTTTCTTTTGATTAAATAATCCTAATTCCTGTAACTGTTCTTGTGTACTGAGTTTTCTAGGCCTTTGGTCATCCATGTTGCTCTTCTTTATACTCTTATAAGAAGAACCTGTAAGTCTTCAAGTGTGGTGCCCTTAATTAAATATAGTATTCCAGTAATAGTAATTATGTCAGGAGTTTCATAAACAATGATTCTATTTATAAATTCCAGTATTGTTTGACTTTCTTCAAGTGTAACACTGTTGACTTGCTTAGTTTGCATTCCACGACAACCTCTATGTTTTCAACAGCACTATCTAACTATTCACCAAATTCCATGTATTTCTGCAGCTGAATAATCCTACAGGACTTCATAATTCTGCTCTTTATCTGTTATCCTGGTTTTACAGGATTTGGTTTATTTTCCAAGATTATTTTTAATTTCAAGGTTGTACTCTATCAGGTAAAGTTTGAGGACAGAATGTAAATTAGTCCTTCTGTATTCTTACGTTACAGTTCTCTAAAATACAGATAGTTTGGGAGTACTTTTTGAATTGATTGATTGGCTTTTGTTTTTATTTTGGTGCATGATGAAATTTCTCAAGTATTTGCGAGGAATAGAAGCCCATCTAGGCAAAGAAAGAGGGAATTAACCTCTAGACATGAGAGGTGTACACAAGGAAATCCCAAAAAATCCAAATAACTTGAAGTTAGTTTATCAATGCTACTATCAATACATTTTAACTGAAGTACTATAATAGCACCTGTGACTTATCTGCATTTATAAAGCTTTGATGTGGAGAGCTATGTATATATTAACTCATACTCCTGAGTACAGCACAGATCTACAGCTGCACACATAAAAGGGTGGCTGCTGCTGCCAATACAGGCAATTGTGTACTGAGTAAACTCTTGAAAAATAAGCCACAGCTGTTGTGTTTTGTTCTGTAACAACAAATTCACTATCTGCTAACTGTATGCTGCTATAAATAAGTCACAGATGATGCACATGGACGTTTATGTAATGACTTCCAGTAGGGGGTACCCTTTCCTTAATGCCAAAATTTGCCAGATTAAGCCAGTTACTTCAAATCCTCTGGGAGGGGAATACCTTATCTAAAGGACAGTTGTTATTATACTCCCATGAATTTTCATGTATGGAACACCACATTCATTGCTTTGCTGTGCAGTGGAATGTCATTTCTGCTAAGAAAAAGCTTACCTTTATCCTTCCATGCACATAGGGCTTACTGCCAATCGAGTAAGAAGCCTGGCACATCTTTTATAATCTGTATTTAAAGAAAGAAAAAAAAAAAAAAAGCATGACTAGATTACCAAAGTAATCAAATTTGCCTTTAAAAATCACAATTGTTTTCAGTGTGTAAATTAGTGTCATAGCAAAGTTCAGTGAATACCTTAGTTTCCAACAGTATAAAAATCAACTCCTTTGACTTAAAAGTGGAATGTGTAAAACTTGGGTAATAACTAAAAGCCATGTCTAATGGCACGTGTAACTATATGTTCTATGTATGTTCTATGTAACTATATGTTCTAGCTGTAAACAAACAACATGAATGCTTGAAGGCTCTCCAAGTGTATGTATGGATGTATAAAAATTTATACATCTGTGCCTGTGCTTCCGTGCAGGATCTAAACATGTGACTGTATTATTTCCATATTAGAGAAAGAATAAGTAGTGCTCATCCACCTTTGAAATCCAGCCCTCAATAAGCAAGTCTTACAACTTAATATTAAGCAATGCCACTCTCTCCAATAGATGTTCTTCCTGGAAAAGCTTTTGAATTAGACAAGTAACATCTTCTAGTCATACAAATCTTAAGTCCAGCCCAAGTAGATGACCACATCATAAACATTCATAAGAGTATGAAGTTTCATCTTAAAACTAGTAAAATTGTTTTTTCCACAGTAGTACCATTGTTAGCTGTTCATATTTTAGATACCTTTAACTTTTTGATGCATTCATAGTAAGACACAGAACCAATGCAAAACTAAAGAAATTATTCAAAAGGGGTTTTTTTTTCATTTACATGAAAAACTGAAAGCAAATATTGTGGAAGTTGATTATAGACAGAAAAGTAAATTATTTTTCAGGTACCAATGCTACTACTACACTGTACAAAGCACTAGCAAGTATGCCAACACAATGCTTTTGTATTGGCTACCACCACATTGCAGCATCAGAGACACTTTTAGTTTCTTTGCTGTTTGGCCTTCAGATTTCTACACAGAAGGAACAGTTGAATTAGAAGTCAGGATATTATCAAAAAGTAACATCTTTCTGTGGATGAAGAATTAAAGCAGACTGTTCATCTCATTTTCCTAGAAGAAAGTTACTTTAAAGAGATGCTAGTCCATCCAGCCCAGTAAGTGATGTTCACTTTTGTTAAGCATTATTTCATTAATGAGTAACTACATCTCTTTCTGGAGATGAAATGTTAACAATGCCCAACTCACGGCATAGTTATGGCATAATATTGCCACTCGTACAAATTATCCTCCATTATCCAGACATTATGTTGGTGGATATGTCACCTGTCAGGAGGAAAAGGCTAATTTAGAGCCTTTAAGGCCAACTAGTTTTTAGCTTCACAGCTTGGAGTACTCATTAGTGCTGAGACAAGTGACGTTTGTGTTGTGATCCTTATGAAAAAGGTAATGTGACTCTTGCTTGTTCAGAACAAGCAAGTTATGAACAACTTACATCTCTACCCATGTAAACAGTGTGATCTAGTTACCTGTCATCTAGAAATCCTTGTCTTTCCAAGGAATTCCTAATCTGAAGCCTTACAAATAGAGAAAATGTCCACAATTCTTACCAAATACGCCTTTAAAATGCACTGGGCTGAAATATTTATTAATACTTGAAACTTGGAATCTGTAACTCCTGCTTCTATTCCCAGCTCTGCTACTGACCCACGTGATTGACCTCGGACAAGTAAAATAAAGTGTGCTTCCATTCTGAAAAGGCTGTACTAAAATAGCAGCTGCTTGCTCAACAGGTCCACCTCAGTATGAATCTGGAGTCACATCTACTGACTGATAAATGTCAATGTTTGATTTTCATTTAATTCTCTGTGCCGTCAACAATGATAAGGTAGCATAAGCTGCATTTGCTTAGTTTTGTCCATCAGCACTTTTTTTTTCTAAGCTAAGAAGTTATACTTTTATAATTCACTGAATTATAAAATCAAGTGTTGCAAAGATTCATTGCCAACATCACTGGTAGCCTGGTAGCTGAACAGTCAAAATAGAAAATGCCTACAAAATGCGTCCTACATAAATAATCAATGAAAAGTAAATAACCCAATAGGATTTGTGATCCTATCTTGAACTTACAGCGCTAGAAATTAAATATGAGATATTTGTGAGAAAAGTCATGTTCCTAGGAAAAGCGCACACTTGGTTTGGAACCCATGAGGCAAATACATCAGTACCTAAGGATGCAGTGTTTACAGCCATTCTACATAGTGTATTTGCAATGGGAAACTTTTATTTCCATTTTCCTCGCTGTAATGCTGATGCTGTTCTAGCAATGCTAGAAGATACTTAGTACATTTTACAGCAGTCCAAATTTTTCTTTGCAGGGAATGCATTCTGACATTGTATCACTACTGATAGTTGATAGAGCTAATAAATTTTAGAGTTTCCTCTTGTTTTAGAGACGTGTCTGCTTTTGTTACTTACATGCTGGGATGGTGCAGTCCCTTGTATTGTGATAAAGCCGATGGAAGTGTTTGCTGCATTTTGGGCTAAAGTAGAGTGGACCTGAAATATAAAGAAAAAAACAGTTATGAATCAGCACAGTTCCCAGGTAGAGCAGTGTAGCTTACAGTATGTATGTGAAATATGGATACCAATGCAAAATTAAAACATACCTGTTAAATGCTTCAAGAACTTGTCTTTCATCCTCAGATCTCTGGGAACAATTTCTGTTGGACAGAAAAAAGAATAGTTACTCTGCTGCTTTGGACCTACGCTTGCCAAGCATAATATGAAGACAGGGAATACTTGTCCAGCAACATCACCACTATGTCTGGACAGGTGCACGGAGGTCAGAAGTCCTTTGCACACAGGAGGCCAAATTGCAAGCACTCACTTTACATAAGGAGACCTTGCAAAAGGCTCTGTGAAACACAGTACTGACAACAATGTCTGTTAGGTGAGAAATTATAAATGACAATGGTTATTAACTAAGAGTCAGATTTTAGCTCTCTGTGAACTACATTATCAAGTTTACCTAGATTTAAATTCTTTCATATTACATTTGGGTAAAGACCCAAAGATATATTCGAGTTTGGGGTTGTGTCTTCTAATTCTCTTACGCAAATGTAACCACTATTCTGTCCCAGGTATGTCTGTAGAAGCACTGCTCTACTGTAATCATGAAACTGGATTGATCTACTTACAGGAATCTTCCCTCCCTCCCCCCAGCAGTAAATAAAATTCACAGGAAATGATTCCAAGCAAATTGCTCTCTTCTGGCTCCCTATGTTTGTGGTTTACCGCCTTGTGTTTTGTGTTCAGCAGATGGCAAAATGAAACTGGTTTACTGAAATCCATTTTAGCCCTAACCCCTGCTTGTGACTTCCTGATTTACAGCTATCTTTGATTGCTTTCCGTTACAAACTCTATGCTGATGGCTTAGTGCTGATTGTGTATGATACACTATATGGTGCTTTATTTACTTGACCATGAATGCCTGAGCAGCCTTTTTCATTCCCCTGGCACCTCTTATCAGATATAAAGCAGAAAGCATTTCCATCCAGATCCGATTCACTTGTGAATTTAGACACTTCTCGAAAGTCATTCTTCATTTACTTCTAACTTTAGTCAGTGTAAGTAAAATTGACCTTATCCTATTTGACCTAATTATGTCATGAAGAGCATTAAAAACACATGCTTCACTCAGAAATTTCCCATGGGACAAGTTCACTAGGAAAGTGATGCCAAAACTGAAATGAAAGACTCTAACTAGTAGTTCCTTTTCAGAGTTGCTGGGAAAAACTCCATTATAATAACAGAATGAAAAATCCTGCTTCAGAATCAGTAACAACACTATCAACTAATCTGCTCTGAAGCAGGATTATTAATTTTGCAGATAATTGTTCCACACAAGGCAAATGTTTTGCACCAACGGGGTGACCAAAAACTATGCCCACATAGATGGGATTTAGAATTGTGCAGATTATGGTTCCCTGCTTAGTCTGACCTCTTTGACTCTTCAACATATGTGAAAAAAAATGTTCTCTTCTGTGCTGACCTTAAGTAGAACAAAATTGTCTTCCTCTATGCATTCATTAATCATCCAAATGGAGAACAACATCTTCATGACAACCACCAATAAATGCAAATTATGAGGATATTTGAGTATGAATGAGAATGACAAAAAGGTACAATGAAGCTTTATGAGATCAATAAAAACAAAATAAATAGCATACTATCAAAATGAAAGCCAGTTTGGGAAAAGGTAAGTAGATATTTGCTGGAAAATATTCAGAAAGTCATTTTTAGTTGGAGGGGTCAGATGAGCAAGATGTAGGGGCTTGGGAGTGACAGGCAACACTAAGTTAGATATGGCAGCAGGAGAAACTAAATCAATTTTCAATTGAGTGGACAGAAGTACATCCCCAAACTAAGCAGGTTAGAGAAGAGCCAGTCAAATGAGCAGAAACATGACTGCGGGAGTGTCCCAAACTGGTCACAGCCTGCACAGTGACAGAGGAATAGTCTCTGTTCCCTAGTATTTCAAAGGTGCTACCTCTGGAGTACAAAAGGAACTAACAAGCAGAGTGAACAGTTCAGTGAAGCTGAGCTACAGGGAAGACTTCTATATATAAGGTCTTTAAGGACATACTGCAATCTTGCAGGAGAATCCTTGCTAGGGTCATTTCCAAGAAACACTTAAACCAAGCACATGATAATAAGTGGTAACCTTCCAGGAAAAAACGTTTTCATCCCTTGTTTCTTTGATCTCAGCCCATTTCACTCTTTTCCCTTATTATTAGGTTTTGTTCAAAGCCACAGGAAGTTAGACTTCCAGTTGTGTACATTATCCAGAGAGTAAAAAACTCTGAGATGTAAATGGAGGTTTTCTATTCCAAATTTGCCATCTGTGTCTGTTTCTGATACCAAAGGGAATCTGCAGGTATTTTGAGTGGTGAATTCTTAATACAAAATTAGTAATCCCCTAGGGCAAAAAAAAAAAAAAAAAAGGACTGTGACTTACCAACTCTCTGCTCGTCCTGGTATCCTCCGTAGTCAGCTACTTCCCTTCGATCCAAGTTATAGTCATGCTTGGAGAAGTACTGCATCCCACTGTCCTTCTCCAGGTTGTACCTTTTCAGTTCCTGAATGATCTCCATGATGAGATTTAAGAGACTGTGCTTGTCCTTCAAATCTGTGGAGTCTGTTTTTTCTTTGCAGTATCCTGCTGAAAGCATTAAGAGTACCAGCCCCAGCAGCCCAGAAGACCTCAGTCCACTCATTGCAGTCCGACCTGAAGAGTGCATGAGGGGATGAAGAGGAAGGATCCGCTGCTACGTGAGGTGTCCTGTTTCACTGGAAGAGAAAATTGGGGGTGGGTCGAAGGTGGGGAGACTCGTGGGGGTGAAATCGGAAACATGAGCGGAGGAAAGAGGTGCGACCGCTAGGCAGGTTACACAAGGCGGGGGCACAGACCGCTCCGGGCTGCGGGGCTGACGGAGCGGGACGGGGCGGAGGGTCCCAGAGCCGCCTCAGCGCCAGGGCAGAGCCCTCACGGCCTCCCTGCAGCCAGCGCCGGGCCCCGCGAGACGGGCGGGGGCGCAGCCCCGGAGCGGGGCCAGGCTGGGGTGCGCCGGCGGAGCAGATCCCCAGCCGGGACGGGCGTTCCGCCCCGCCTCTCCCCGCCCCGCAGCGGAGCGGAGGAGCACGGGCGAAGGGCGACGACTTTCCCCGAAGTTTCTGCCGGAGAGCCGCGGCAGCTGTGTCTGTCCTCGCTGCGGGGCTCCGCGCCCGGGCTGCGGGCAGGAGCGGCGGGGGCGGGGGGGGCGCGGCGGGGGGGGGACCGGCCGNTGCGCGGCTGGGGGGCAACCGGCCGGGGCAGGGGACAGCACCCCCAGTCTCCCCTTTTTATGTCCCTTTCTCCGCTCCCCTTCCCCGCAGGAGCAGCCCGGAGCGGCGGCCAACATCATGCCGCTCGCCTTTGGACGACTGACCGGTCCTCACACACAGCCTCTCCGTGCGGCGGCTCTGCCCCGCCAACTCTGGTGCGGTCCGGCCGCGGCCGCTCCCGCCCGCGGGCTGTCACCGGTTCCGCCGCACGCAGCGCTTCGGCCCGGCGGGGCGGNTTTAATTAGAACCGCGCTGAGGAGCCACTGAAATATTGATGTCCCTGGCGCAGCTCTCGTCACGCGGGTCCCCGGCCCGCGGCCGCAGCCCCGTGGGGGGCGGGCGGGGAAGCCGCCCGTTTACCGGGAACTCCGGGCCCGGCTG
>VXBB01022866.1:172957-201194 GCA_013399915.1 Illadopsis cleaveri
CGCGCGCTCCCGGGGCTGCCGCCGCCCGCCGCCAGGCGGCGCTGAGCGCCCCGCGCCCCTGAGCGCTGAGGGCCGGCCGGGCCTGAGGCGCGGAGTCCGCAAATGCCCCTCCCGGCGTTCTCTGTGGTGTGTGCAGTTGGGTTCCCCAAGTATACTTTATCATTTTAGTCGATTTATCTTCAAAACCAATATGTAAATGGCACGTGTCTCTAACTACAAAAATCTTAGCCTGTGCTGTCACAGTGAAGGTACAAAAACATTAAAAAGGAAAAAAACCACACCACAAGATGAAGAAAGAGACCCGGAGGCAAGACTGAGCAAGACTACTTTGTCAGGTTTCCAGAATCCTTCCTTCTCTTGGCTTCATGGTTTGTTTCCAGTCACCTTAAGACTCAGGGGAAAAAAAAAGAAATTGAACAACAGCGAGAAAGAATGTCCCCTTGCATGACATAACTTGGTATGGCTGTATTTACATGTTAGTCATTCCAAATATTGACACATTGAGGTCACCAATTGGAGACAGGGAAGATGGAAAACGAGGCAGGCAGAATACGGCCTGGTGTTCTGTTCCTAAGATTACATTGCAAGTATTCCTTCACCCAAATGATGTCTTTGGAAAAAAGGTAGATAAAATTGCAAAACTGGAAGAGGATTTCAGCTAAACACCTGGATGGATTCTCCCCTTCCTTACAGCTACAATTTCCAAGTCATTTTTGGTCACCATTGTGTAAGGAAGGAGCAGCCTGTGTTTTGAGTACACACCAGTTCAAGTCAGGAGTGCTAGACTGCATCTTTTCCGCTATCTTAGATGTACCCAGACATGCCTGTTACATCTGGCATGGAGACCAGCTGTTAAGGAACAACCAACAAACTGTGGAATAATATGGTTTATATAGTTGTCTTCCTTTTGAAAAGACAGTGGGCATAAGCAGAAAGTGCATTAATCCCTCTTGTGAGATAACTCTACCATTGCTCTGAGAATGGGATAGCTGGAACTGCCCTAAGACACACCAAGGACAAGTCAATGTCATAAACAATTGAATTCCAATACTCCTTTTAAATTTACTAATACAGACCCAAAGTACAATGAAGGTATTAGCTGAGATATGAGGTAGATGAACGGTGAGGTGAGATGAATGTTGTCTTTTTCTGCATGCAGACTCTGAGGCAAGGGTCTATTCTAACTTGTTTACATTGAATTAGACAAAGATATATAATAGCTCCCATGACTTCAACAGAATCAAATTCAAATTCACACTGGTAGGTTTAGGATGGTAATTTAATATTCCAACAGGTTATATTTCCTTAAGTATATTTTTCCTAGGGCTCCATCTAAGCTAGCCATCTAGATGATAACTGCCTATATGCTACCAAGCTCTTACTCTGCATATATATTGTCAAAGCTACAATCCCTAAGCCTTCCATCCACCCTCAGTGTTACTCCTGAGGCTTCTGAAGTGAGTAGGTGCACTGTTTGCCGTGGCTGCTCACAGGTTCTTGGACTTCTTCCCTGGATGCTGGGAAGCGCCTGACTCTTGTCAACATTAAACAGCCAGGATGGTGAAGAAAGCATTCTTCCTGGAATTACAAGATGTAAGTTTTAATCTCTTCAGGCGGAGATGAAAGATGAGCACACCTTCCCTGCCAGGACAAAAACCTGCGTGCTTTCCTTGAAAGGAGGTGCAGAGGGACATAAAACTGAGTCTCAAAAAGCAACATGTACCTGAGAGAGCAGATCCCTAGAGCTAATGCTATGCAATTAGGTTTTTTTGGCTTGTCCTGGAGGAGTGGTTTTTATTTAAAAGTGATGGGATTTTTTTGTCTTATTTTTACAGGACATCAAGTTAGTTAACTCTTCCACAATCAGAATCTGTGCATAGATTGATTTACAATGTTATTAAAAATGTGCTGTCTTTAAACACTGTGATCCTCAGGATAAGGACCTCATGAAATAAGCATACAAAAATGAGATCAAATGCAGCATTTGGTGGATAGTTTTAGCCAGTGTACTCTTCCCTGTTCCCTTGGTTATGAAACAAAGGCACTACATTTGGGATTCGGAACAAATGCCAGGCAGAATTTCTAGTTTTGTTAAATAACACACATTAGTCACTGTTTTTGCCAATTCCATTCTAGTATTCCTTTCTAGTATGCGATGCTGAGACAGAAAAGGAAAGATATCTTGACTTCCTTTACTTACATGGTGTACGTGAAAACAAGAAAATGTGTTTTCTTTGGTTCTGTTGTCTAAGACTGGTGAAATTTTCATGCTAAGAGCTCTACAGTTTTAAGCATGCTCTTGTTTCAGCTGATTATAACAGACATAAGGGTTCCTATCTATATTTAATAAAAGCAAGTGCAACATTTTCTGAAGTGATTGCAGAGCAGAGCTGATTGTCTAAATCAGGCTCATAACCAATACATGAAGTGAGTGTATGCTTAGAAGAAAATTCCAATGGACGTTTATATGACTAGGTTAAAGAAATGCTTCCTGCACTGCTCTTTATTGACCTCAGAACCTCAAAAAATTTTTTTAAAATACATTTTTTTCTCTTAAACATCACATCAACTTGCAAAACTCTTGGTTTTAAAACCAGACTTTTCACTCCTCACAAAAGAAAAGCAGTATTTAATCTTCAGGTACATACCAATCCCCGTAGAGGTTAGTATTGTGGAATGAGATGGGGCTGGTAATTCTGCTGGGTTGAGTGGGTATCAGTTGGTTGAAATGGCAGTTCAACTCACAAAATGTTGACCACACACATGGAATCTGCATGTGTGATAGTTGCTTTTAAAATCTCTATAGGAAAATGCATACACTACATCCAACAGATGATACTTTCCAAAATCTCTGTTCCAAGTTAATGCAAATGTAGAATGTTTTCAATATAATGTATTGTACATAAGTATAAAATAATATTTATGCACCTGGCTCAGTCATCTCTGTGAGCCTCCAACTCTCAGAGGCAATGCCCAATGTCAGCTGCTGGGGAGACCAAAGATGAGGCAGTAAGAATTCCAATAGCACTGAAATCAGCCAGAGAACATATATAACTAGAACAAAAACTTGAACAGATGTTAGAGGTATTAAAGCCAATTGAGCATTTTAAGGGCTTTCCCCACTTCCTACCTGATGCAAATGCCAACAAGATTAAAATCCCATTAATCATCTCTGCAACCAAAACTGAAGAACTTTGATACAGTTCCCAAATGTTTCATTAAAACTGCAGCCAGAGCCGGCTTGATGTTTGGTAGTAAGTTAAAAAAAGAAACCACAACAAAAATTCCCAACCAGATTTTTTGGCTAGAACTTTTCTCTGCCTGTAAATTCAAGGCTAAAGACAGCTCTGAGTTGGCGAATGCATCAGTTATTGAGCCAGTTTTAAAGTTATGTTCAATTAGCTTTGCAGTGCTGCAGCAGGACAACAGTGATGCAACAACACAAAGCTCCTTTGGGAATTCTATTGAACCAGCAGGAGAAAATTTAAGTCTTGAGAGGATAGTCTCACTTTTTTAGATGCTTTTCATGGTCTTCAGGGTACCCCCTGAAATATCCAAAGACCATCCCTCTTAATTATTCTGTATTTAGATTTTCAGAGATAATTTGTTTTACACAATAAAGATAAATGCCCCAGTGAAGCCAGTCAAACCTCTCCAACTGTAGACTATTGCCTGTAGGAATACACTAACATAGACCAGATCCCAAACTTTTGAGCAGGTAGGTGAGGGTAGGGGTTAATGCCATTCTGTGAAACTATCTTCTGTAGCTACTGTTCAGCTCTGAGCCTGCTACATGTGGGTTCACTGTGGACTCCTATCTGTTCACTGTGTGCTCAAGAGCACCTGCCACAGAAACTCTTTCTACATCAAATTAAGATTACAAGTAAAAGCCCTAGCTGATGTCTCATTAGCTGATAGAGTGCATTACATTTTCTGGCCTGCTCTGGTCTTTCTGTGCCAAAGGAAAGAGGATAGTTTCAGTGTACGTAAGAACTTAGTAATTGTAGAAGCAGAGTATCTTCATCTTTCATCATAGCCATGGTTCTTAGCTCAAAGAGACAAGTGGATCACATGTGTTTTTTAGAGCCATGGCTGATAAATGATGACATGTTTTGATGGTGTACTCTAAATCTGAGAATTTTATCTCACATTGTCTTTGCACCACTTCTTTAAAAATTTATGCTGAAAAACAAATGCCATCTCAGGCAACATAAGGATATCCCATATGACTCACCATCAGCATATGAATGCTAAGCACAAACATTGAGAACTATAAAAAGCTGAGGTATACTTGTTTCCTTCTGTAGGTCATCAGTAGGCAGGCACACTGCTGGTTTACTGAGCAGGCCTCATGACTATCCAGTGGAGAGCTGGATGACTTTTTACAGATCACATGTATGGCAGGCCCGTTAGCCTGACTGTATTCCAGAGACCTCTTGTAGGCAAGCACACCCTTTGGAAGATCATGTACCTACAAAAGCTGCTGAGGAAGGAAGTGAGGTTAATCCCCTTCTAGGCAGCTATTTTTCAGGCTGTAAAGAGTTCTACAACTACTGTGCACTGAGCCCCCTACACATATTCACTGGTGACCAGAGGTTTTTACCTTCCAGAAACCAGCACTGCAGTCCCGAACTGTACCCAGGCAGCCTCCTCATGACCAGCTTCATAATGGGATTAAGCTGTCTCCAGAGTAAAGGCAGAAAGCTTATTCAACAGCAACAGAAGACTATGAAGAGCTGTCTCTAGATTTCAGAGTCCAACTTGTAGCTTTTCTTGATTCTGCACTTGATGCAAAGATATTAAAGTGCAGACTATATTTTCAATATACCATGTTGTACATCCACAAACTGAGCATTGTCAGTGTTGTCTCGTCTTGTATGGAAATTTGCTGTCCTTTAGAGGAGAGAAAACATCCTGGTTCAGCTCAACTGCAGGAAACCAAGGACCTGGAATACACAGGATACATCTCCAGGAATAAATATTGTGTGCTCAAGAGCACTGATAAAGTCTGTGGCAGTTAAGCCAGCTGGCGCAGCATAGGCCCCATCCATTCTGTCCATCCTTCTTACTGCCAGCAAGAGGACAGCCTTACGCAAACTACTCATTAGGAACACTTCCTGGGCAGCCTCGCTTCCCAACAGTACACAGGGATCGATCAGGAGGGTTGTCACAGACTAACCACGTTCCAGGGACTGCCCTATTTAACAGTATTGATGGCTGGGTTCCAATGTCAGGAAACCTCCCTGGCAGTTTTCACATTTGTCTTCTGGTATAGTCACAACCTGTGGGTCCCACCTATGTTGCAAGGGGTAGAGACAAAAGCTTTGGGGACTCTTACCAGTTGGTAGAACTGACATGAGCTTTTTTGCGTCATGTCCTAAATGGGAATAAAATAAGTGTCAGAATCTGGGAACTGCAGCAGCTTCAAAAAGCAGCCTCAAGACTTTAAATCACTTAAAAAAAATAGTTACATGTCTTTATGGTTAGGCAGCTGTACACGGCTTCCAGTGGAGGCAGCAAAGAATCAATGCAAGTTGGGCAGAACCACAGTGAAATCAACTTAGTTGCACAACTTTATAAAAAGTTTTTTCTTTTCCCCTCAAGTCCACATTTTTTATAAATGCAAGATCTTTTAGATCTTGTATGGCAATAGGTCAAAATTATCAATTTTTTATCTTTAGTCCAAAAAAAAAGAAAATAATAAAAAATAATTTATATGACCATTACAACCTGGTCTTTCTCCTGAGACAGAAAATGACTTTGTGTCACATTACATTATTTTTAAACAGCTATAACATACTGTATAGGTTTTGCATGGCCTGGTTCTTCGTAGTGGGGGGGCCACGGAGGTGGCTTCTATGAGAAGCTGCTGGAAGCTTGCACCATGTCTGGCAGAGCCAATCCCTCATGGCTCTAAAGATGGACATGCTGCTGGCAAAGGCTGGGCCAATGAGGGAGATTGGTAACGCCTCTGTGATAACATAGTAAAGAAGAAAATCAAAACAAAGTCACACAGTTTTTTCTACCCAGAGAGGAGGAGGAGATGAGGACATCTGAGGGAAAACAACATGGAGACACCAAGGTCAGTGGAGAAGGAGGGGCAGGAGATGCTCCAGGCACTGGAGCTGAGATTCCTGTGCAGGCTCTGGTGAGACCATGGTGAGGCAGCTGTGCCCCTGTAGCTCATGGGGATCCACAGGGGATGCAGAGATCCACCCACAGCCCCTGGGGATCCACAGGGGATGCAGAGATCCACCCACAGCCCCTGGGGATCCACAAGGAATGCAGAGATCCTCCCACAGCCCCTGGGGATCCACAGTGGATGCAGAGATCCACCCACAGCCCGTGGGGGAGGTGTGCACGCCAGAGCGGGTGGATGCCTGGAGGAGGCTGTGACCCTGTGGAAGAGCCATGGAGAGAGGGCCCCTGCTTCCGGGCTGGAGCAGCCTGTTCTTGAAGGACTGCACCCTGTGGAAAGAGAGATCCACGGCACAGCAGTTTTGGGACTTTGTGCCCAAGGGGAGAATTCACGTTGCCGCAGTTTTGGCAGGACTGCTACTCGTGAGCATGGAGCCACGCTGGAGAAGTTCATGGAGAACTGTTTCCCGTGGAAGGGACCCCACGGTGCAGCAGGGGAAGGACTCCTCTCTCGGACCAGCAGAAGAAAACCTCAGTGATGAACTGACCAAAACCCCCAGGCCCTGTCTCCCGCACTGTCGGTGGGAAGGAGGGAGGGGATGGGGGGAAAAAGGTATTTTTAAGGGCTTATTTTGCTTATCATTATCCTCCTATGATTCTGTTAGTAATAAATTTACTTTACAACTTTTAGTTGAGCCCATTTTGCCCTTGAAGAGTTTCTCCCAGTCCTTATCTCAACTCATGAACCCTTTTTTATTTTTTTTTCTCTCTGCTCATCTGTAGCAGGGGAGGGTGAGCAAGCAGCTTTCATGGGTGCCTGGTGTTGGGCCAGTGTCAAACCATGGCACATACCTACTGAATGTTTTACTGTTATGACTGCTCTTTCAGCCTCTTTCCTGACCTCATCCCCTTCTCAGTCCCCACCAAAATCTATCATATATTATTTAATGGAGAAATTTTCATACATAAAAGAATAATATCATTTTGAGGCCAGTCAAAACATTTGATTCATTTGAGTGGTCATTAGGTAGTAGCAGTAGTATTAGCAGTAGTAGAAGTAGTAGTAGTAGTAGTCACTTCTGGTTTTGTCTTATTCTTAGCCAAAATGTCAGGTGTGTTCCAGTTTGTCTCAGAACATTTAATGCCAAATGGTTCTGAAACTGGAAATTTACTTGGATTGGACATTCATACCAAAATGGGACCAATCTTTATAGGTTGTTTTATAGTTGGTGTTGCAGTGTCATATTCAAAAAATTACATTATAAAAGTATTTTTCAAAATTTTCACTCTATTTAGCAAAGAACAGCAACAACAACATAAACAGGTATGAGAAGATCTTGTATTGCTGAATTATTACCTATATGGTTAACATAAAAGTTAAAAATGGGATTGGCAATTCACTGTTTTATGTCATTGATTTAAATTTTACGTTGAGCTCAGCCTGAATAACAGAAGCAGCAGAATTGTTTTCCCCTTTTCCAGTTGGCATACTCATCTGGGGAAGTCTTCATCCATTTTTTTAAAAGATTTAGTGGAAAATACCACAAGAGAAGGGTTTCTGTCTTAAAATGTTAACTTCTGGTTAGGATATTCATTGTCTTACATGCAAATTTTGTAAAATGTTCTTCTGATATACCAAAGAATTTATCTCTGTGATTAAAGGAATTCAGATGGACTTCAGTCACAGCCATCAGGTATTGCACATAGATATCAATATTTATGCCCATCTTCTTATTCTGCAGCGCTAGTTTAGTTGAAATACCACTTTGGTAGTGTCAGTTAAGTAACAAATTGCAAGCAGATGTTTCTGTTAGAGGCTGTCATAGAATGAGAATGTTCCCTGGGCAGTGTTGCCCAATGCAACTGTGAGCTCTGCAATAATCCTATTTGAAAATATGAGATTCACAATAAAGAAAAAACCCCTTGTTTCAGATGGAGCTATTTATCACCTTTTCTTTGTCCATTCCTCACACATTAGAGGAGCAAGAGGATAAAATACGGAACTTCCATTGTCTGAAAAAGTCCAAGTATTTAAAAATATTTTAGTTTTGATCCGAGACAATCTCACAGACAAATAAAAAACCTTCAAAGATATTGACAGTGGAAAATAAATATTAAAATAATTTCAGGAAATCAGAATATCCTATGATTTTTCCATAATTAAACAGTGCACACATCTCATTCGAAAGTGGGAGTATTCTTGGGAATTTTAGGACTATCACAACGAACATGTGAAACAGGATGCCTTGAAGATGTTTCCAGGCCTTTAAAGCTTGAATATAGATTTCCCAAGGCTGCTGTGTTCTCGGCTTCATAATGTTCTGCAACTCCTGACTGTGCCAAGAAACTTGAAATTGGCTGTTCCATCTGTTAAGTGCCCAGCTGCCGGACTCTGAAGCGACCTGTGTAGTGCAGCCTTCTAGGAAGCAGCATTTGTGATTCGTCAGAGGTTGGTAGAAAGCAAAATACTTCTTCAGCACTTTAACAAAGAAGTGTTCCTCGAATGAAATATTGCCATGTTTGAAAATTTCTTACTATCTCTCTTCATGTGGTAGGAAGTTCTCAGTCTGAGAAACTGGGTAAAGGAAAAAAATTAAATAAGCATGATCCATTTCGGGTGCTTCTCAGTAGCAGAACACTAAATATTGCCACTGTTTATTTGTTGGTGCTTTTTTTGTTGTTTTGCAGACAAGGTAAAACTCACTGTATTGAACAAGCAGGTTCTTGTGTAGGCAAGCAGATATGTATTGAACAGAAAGCTATGAAGAAAAGTCAGAAAAAGTTCTGGGGTCTTATATTCATTAAAAAAATCAGTATTTACATAGTATTAATCTTAATCTATATTCAAGGTGAGATGACCCTGTCACCAGCGTATCCCACAGGAATGGCAAGCAGTTTTATATATCATAGTTTGGAAAATAAACATTATCCCAATACTGATAATATATGCGTCTGGAACAAATGGATGCTTTGATTAGTTGCTCCAGATAATATGGAAAACAGGTACATTTTTGTTGTCATGAGAGTGAAGTTGAATGATTCCTTCTTATCTTGCCCAAAAGAATACATAGAGAAAATCAAATTCTGGTGATATTTAATTCAGTAAAACCACGTTAACCTGGATCCTAATTCTCTCAGTTGATGAAATGTCCATATACTTTATGACTCCAGAAAAGGTCCTAATGAAGCCAGCCCAATTAACTATTCAAACATCAGTGGATTAATCATGGATTAATGGAACATTACAGAGATTATTTATTGAGTTTGCCATTTTATTCAACGCAAGAGCACCTGACTCATGTTCCAATTTATGTAAAATGTTTCTTCGCACACTTGGTATAACCCTTCAATTATTTTTGTGTTTCTTCTTTTGTGGGACTTCCATGTTTTCTGCTACAATCTGTTGTAAAAGGAAACAGCAAGAGGTCATAGTATGACAGTAACAGTCTCATCACTGCTGTATCTGGATTTCCAGTTGTGTATCTCTTTTTAATAAACTCAAGTGCAAATTCATTGTCATTTTCCTATAGGATGACATTGAGTTATTATGTTAATAGCACATATTTAATTCCTTAATTAAAAAGTATGTTTGGTTAACATACTTTGGTAAACAAAAATATACTATCTAAAATATTATCTAAAATATATATATTCCTTGAATTATCAGTATTATCTCTAGATCTACATTATTTTAAAAAATCCATCCCATCTCGTTTGAAAAAATGTATTTTTTTAAAAAATATTTGTTGACTGAGACTAACTACAATTTTGTCTTTTAGTTCTTTATTTATTGATTCTGAAATAATTTTTGATTAATTTACTTCTGACTGGAATCAGACTAATCAATTAACACTCCATTTCCTCATCTGGAATGGTGACAGAAAAAAAAAATCAGTGTTTTCAGTCTTCTACACTTTTATTGTCACTGTAATAAATAAATAAAATTCAAATTAGGAGGGCAGATATTTCCTCAGCAAACAATTAAGTGTTACTGGAAACATCTTATGCACCTGTAAGATGCATATTTGGTTGTCATGTTGTCTAATATCTTTCTCAGTTTCTAGTGAATTAAGAATCTTTCCTTTGTTCCTACGTGACCCATGTATCTTGTCTGGCTTTCTTTTAAAGACAGAACAAAAGTATTAATTGAATAAATGTTTCTTTTCTACACTATTAATAATTTAACAATCCATGTCTAGTTAAAAGGCCGTTTCATTGCTGTGATTCATTTCTTCTTCAGTGCATTAGAAGTCTTCACTCAGCTGTGCTGCAGATGGATTTTTTTTTTCCCATTGTTGTTAGCTTTCCTATGGTCCAGGTGGTTTTAGTTCAGGTGGGGTTTGTGTTGCAATATTATTAACACAAAATTTGCAAAGGAAAGTCATACCTTATAATTACATAATACCTGTTGTGCTTTTATTTGAGAGATAAGCACACATCAGGGAAATCTGACCGATATTGTCAACAAGCCATCTCAAAAGCCTTCTACATAAATAAAGCATCCACTGAATAAGAAGCAAAGTTGTTACACATGTAGATGTGTAGACAACAGAAAATGGAAACTGGAGTAAGCAGTAAAATTTCACAGTGCAATAAATTGGAGTAAGCAGTAAATTTTCACTCTCTGCAACTCCCTGAAAAGAGGCTATAGCCAGGTGGGGGTTGATCTCTTCTCCCAGACAACCAGCAATAGGATGAGAGGACACAGTCTTAAGCTGTGCCAGGGGAAGTTTAGGCTAGACATTAGAAAAAAATTCTTTACAGAAGGAGTGGTTGGGCATTGGAATGGGGTGTCCAGGAAGGTGGTGGAGTCACCATCCCTGGAGGTGTTTAAAAAAAGACAGGATATGGCACTTAGTGCCATGGTTTAGTTTGATAAGGTGGTGTTAGGTCATAGGTTGGACTTGATGATCTCCAAGGTCCTTTCCAACCTAGTTAATTCTGTGATTCTATTAAATTACAGATAAAACCCTTCAGGAATCTGTGCTAAGATCAGTGATTTCCAGCATATTCATAAATGAGCTCTTCCTTGGGAAATGTGACAGTGTTAACTGATATTAAGGTAATACCTTATAATATTGATCAGGAAAGCCTGATCATGAAAAAAGTAGGAAAGGGCCATATAAAACTGTATGATCACTACAATGGCAGGTGAAATTCAGTACAGATAGATCTGATGTTCAGCAAAATGTATGGGCAAAATAATACAGATTTTACAGAGAAAGGAGATTGAATTTATTACTATTCTGAATGTTGTATCTGAATTAAAATCGATTGTTCCGTTAAAAATGTCATCCTGTTGCTCAAAATCAAGTCAATATTAAGAACTATTTTTAAAAAAGAACAGACAAACATGGTGGAAATCACTCCTTCCCTCTCCACGGAGCATGGTGATCTGTCTGCAGCTGTGTTCCCACCCCCTTACCCCCTGCAGAAATATATTAGCACTGGATGAGATTCTGAAAAGTTTGACAGAGGTGATCAGATACTTGAAATAGCTTCTATACAGGGAACAGCTAAGTGCATTAGGACTTTCACCATGGAAATTATGATTGATGGCAAATGGTAAAGGCTTACCAAATCAAGAGTGCTATTGGTAGAGTAGTAAATAGGGGATGCTTGTGCCTTCCAGTGAAAGGTTTGGGGGACTTAGGTTCAAAACAGGTGATAGGAACTGTTTCTTACCCTGTGGTTACCTGCAAAACACCCTGACTCAAGATGATCCAAATGGTAAGAGTTTAAATATATTCAGATGTGAAAACGTTCTAGACAATGCCATTCTTGCCAGTGCTGTTGTTGATATTTGATAACAGCTCAGAACTAACAAAACCAACAGGAGAGAGTATTGGATAAAGAAGAGAAGGCAAGTCTGTTCTTGCACCATGTGGATAAGGTGCTTGTTTTACTGTAGAATTACTCTTGAATGGTCATTCAGGAGCCTGGAATAATGTAACCAAAGATGACCATTTGCAAAATGGACTGGCGGTATATTCATAACACGGCAAAGGTTTTTCAGTGTGAAGATACTGAGGAGTCTGCAAATGGTTTCAATATCATAATGAATTTGATGAGAACTATGGTGTTGCTAAATACGCTGTAAACTGATTTTGGCTCTAGGGCATCCAGTTTCAAGGCAATCCCATATTTGGTGAATAAAAGAGCAGCCTCTGTCAGGTAGAGAAAGGCATTGCCAGCCTTGTCAGTCATTGCATCAGCTTTGTGCTTCAGCCTCTTGGACTTTTTTTAGTAGTATTTCTTTGAATGCTGTTTTTCAGAATTGGTTAGAGGCCTCCTTGACTTGAAGTTACCATTTGGTAAAGAAAGCACTGGGAAATGATTTGTGATACCTCCTGTAGATCCTTTGACACCCTTTGACAGTTCTGTGTGATTTCTTTTCACTTTCCTCTGCATGGTGAGCAAAGGATCCTTGTGGTTGTTCTTGTTCCTGGCAGTGTTACCCATGGGAGGAAGCTTGTCAGTCTCAGTTATGTGTCTCTTTTTGGGCCGTCTTGGTTGACTTTGGTGCAGACTGCAATAGACATATGTGACAGTGGCAGGAGCAGCAGATCTTTTTTTCTGGGTTTCAAATGAAGTTTTTGATGCTTTCAGTTTATTGGAGTCTGTTAGCTGAAGACTGTAATGATTTTGATTCTTTTTCTGATTTCATTTTCTGTTATCCTCTTCCTCTTCTTTCTTCCTCTTTCAAAGGGACTCCTCAGGAGTGTCTCTGTCCTTCCTTTTCAACTCCTGCTTCCTTGCACCAGGTAGTTCCTTGGTTTCTGCTCTCTTCTGGTGTCTGCCTTTCCTAGGGGACCCAGGGACTTCTGACAGGTGATAGAGATCTATTTGCACCAGAGGTGATCACAGGTGGTGAGTCCTTCGTTGGAAAGAACAATCAATGGGGCAGTTTTTCCATGTGGAAATCCTGACACCTGTGGCTGCTGCCTCACAGTGGGCACCAAAAAAGACCAAAACCCCGTGCTTGTTAAAAAACCCCAGCTTTCACCCTACTCAACCAAATATTTGAATTGTACAGCACTTGTCTTGGATCTTTACAGTCCCTAACCCAAGCCCATTTCCAGACAAAATGTTTGCTTTATAGTAATCCAGGATGCCATCACATGCACTGTAATCTATTTTGAGTTGTTGAAAACCAACTACATTTCTTATATGATATGATCATACTTGCTTCAGAAATAGACGTCATTGCTCCAGACCTACAGGCATCTCTGGAGGTCTTGAAAATCTCTCTTAAAAAAAATTCAGCTGTTTCTGTTGAGAAACCTTAATTGGAAGCATAACTAACTCTACTCTAGATTGGAGACCCATAACAATTATGATCTCTGACCTTTATTATATTCTTGTAGATGACTGTGCTTTGCTCTTCAGCTCTGGTAGCCTTGTAAACCACCTATCAATACTTGATAGAAAATAAAATAAAACCTATATTATGCTTACTGGTTCCTGGTTTTATCTTAGCCATGCGAGCTTTGCAGGGTTCAAGTTTAATCAATCCCTTCTTCCTGTTCTGAATACTTTCACTTTACCAGCAATACAGTGATGACTCACAAGAACTAATTTTGTTAGTTCCCTGAAATGGAGTTCATGCAGTTTTTTTTTTAATCTAGCAAATTGACCATTTGTATTTGATAATAAAATGATACACATATGCTTGTCAATTCCTACCCCAGTGAAAGAGTAGAAGAGCTTGCATACCAGTTTTTCAAGTATTTGTGGATTTTAAAAGTGTGGGACTGCCATTGTGTGTGTCCTGATTCTTCTGTAATAAGTGAAAAAATGATGTCTACTCAAGGAAGAAGGACTTTGTTGTTGTTGCTCCCTGAGTAGCCTTGCTACATTTGCTTTGTGTTGAAACACTGATCAAGAGTGGTTCAGTGGAGTGATACCAGCGATCCTGTGATGACCGTAGGCAAAGGCGGGCCGCCTGAGAGGAAGAATGTCTGCAGCAAGGCTGTTGCCAGTAGAAGATGCAGATTCAGAGTTCCTTGGTAAGAAAACCAGGGGGTACCAGCACACCACCAGCAACAGTTGCAGCAAATGTACCTACAGGTGCAGTTAAAGGTGGCAGGAGCAGATCCAGTAGAAGCTTTGAGAACCTGTGAGCAGTTGCAAGATCTTTTGGCACATAAGAGCAATTTCTACAGGAGGAACATTAAAAACAAGAGGCTCCAGAACTAAGGAAAAGGATTAAAAGATGTTGCTCTGATCAGCAGACCACAATAAAAAGGAAACCAGCACACAGGGTAAGTACAATGATGTTGAAACTCACAGGGAATGGTTGTCTCCCAATAAAATCAGCCTGAGGGTTACCTGGAAGCATCTGTAGAGCTTTCAAGTGGCTCAATGTGATCCAGACACCTTTAGGTTGTCAAACTATCCAGTTTGTGGAAGACAGTTTGGAAAATCCCAGATCAGCTGCAGGAATTCATGCAGGGAATGTAAGGTCACATGTCAAATGTGATCTAGAATTGACTTAAAGTGAAGGCTAGATCTTACTAGTTACTTGATCTGAACATGAAAAGCATTCTCAGGAGCTATTAGAGTATCCATGGATCAACACTGTATTTTACTTCTTTAAGAGAGATTAAGTTGTTGATCTTCATGGAATTCCGTAAGGAATTCTTCATGGCATATTGTAAATGATGGCTATAATATATAGGGCCTGGATCTATTATGGTCAGGAAGTTGTTGATACCTTAACTGGCACCTGATTTTCAAGAATGAGGCACAGTAAGTGACATGAAGATTCTGTCCTCGGGATAAGAGAAAAGATAAGCGGCTGCCTCAGAAGTTTTCAGAGACATTTGTGATTAAGGACATGCATGTTTTTGGACACTTCTATATAGGTGGTTGCAGAACTTCTGAATATAGAAAGCCTGCAGCATAGAGTAAGGGAATAGTAAAAGGTGGGTGTTAAGAACATGGAAGAGTTAGATCTGGAATAGATTAGATCAACCATATTAGTTACAAAGTGTGTGTATTGACCGTGCCACAGTTTTCTTTTGTGTGTGTTGGAACTTTTTGATGTCTTTGTCTCAGATGAAATATCAGCAGGCTAACCTGGGGGTTTCTCTTTTGCATGGACTGCAACAATGCTGACAGCAAATAACAACTGAGAAATGAGTTGTGAGGCTGATCTGCTTTCTTAGGTGCCTCTTTTTTGTTAGCATTCGTTTCATTCATTCAGCTCTAGAGGTAAGAGTTTATTGCTAAAAAATTGGATAGGTGTTCCCCACCCACTCTTCTTGTCAGGGCCCTGAGTGCCAACAGCAACCCCTTCATTCCTTTCCCTTCTCCGAGATGTTTGACCACCCGTGGTCAAGGCCACCTTTGATACAGTGCATCTGTGGAACCTGGGATCAGATTGCTGCAAAAGGATTTGTGAAAGAGACAGCAGAAAGAGAAGCTGTGTTGGAGGCCTCAGCTGCCTGAGGAGCTGAATTCCAGTTCAGCCCCTTGTCTGTGGTCTTTATCAGACCCTTACCTCTGCACCAAAGGGTACTTCTAGTAGGTAGATAAACAGCTCTAAAACATTCATGTGTATCACATTCAGCACATCTCATTTTGAATTTATATCTGTTATGCTTTTAACTAGAACTTTTACTAAAACCATAAACAGATTCTTCAGTAAATATGTGACACTGAGAATTCAATAGATGGGAATTACAGACCGGAAATTACTGAATAGAACCTACCTACCTCTATCATTTCAAGTTTTGCTTTTTTGGCCTTTGAGAGCTCAGGAAAAGTTAAGTTTTTACTGTATCTTATTTGAGAACCTCACACCTTTTCCAAAAGCAGTTAGCCAGGAGATTTCATTCCTCCCTAAAACCTTAGGTAAGATAATAATGCCCACCACATTATGAAGTGTTATAAAGTGGGGCCAAGTAGTTAATAATACAGTATTAGAAAAAAGTCTCATAGTCTTGGAGTAAAAGCTGGTGCCAACAGGAGTGGGGGAGTCATGGCTCATTCTCTGGCAGTTATGACTAATAGATGCAAAGTGAGACCAAAGATTAGGAACAGTGATGCAATTAATGCAGGCAGCAGAGATACTGAAGAACTTGATACTGAAGACATCTTGCAAGCCATGCAGACCTAAGATGAGTTGAAGCACTTTGTTATTGGTTAAAGGTAAATACATGCTTTGATATCAGGTTAAGAAAAAGGATACAGTCATTCCAGGCCTAACCTTCATCATTTTTTGCCTGTTTATCAAGATTCACCAATAACCTCAAGAAATCAATCACCCCTATTCTTAAATTTAATCTCAAAACTGGGAGAAGGAGGGGCATAGAGGTGCCAGGGAGAACAGGTGAAAGCACTGTGGCTATATCCTGAAATTTCTTTGATCTCTCCCCAGCAGTACTACCAACACCAAAGTCAAATCTTATTCTTAGACTTACCATCAGCCTACAATAATCTAGCAATTAACTGTAAGATACAAGACCTTGCCAGTTCCAGCCCAAGTCCCAGTTTGCCAAGTGGCATTCCTTGACAATATAATGAATTTTGCCATAGCCACAATCTTTTCCTTTGTCTTAACTGCACTGTAGGAGGCTGGAGTAGCCACAGACCTATCTCCTAGAAGGTACTCTTTAGAGACTCCTTCCTATGGAACACACTGCTGTTAACAAGTTTGAAAATAAGAAGGATTATAGTGACAATGACTACAGAGTTGGGATAATGACTTTTATCTTTTCTGACAAATTTGTAGGACCAGACAAATTATAGCTGAGTTTGGTCTGAATGAGAAGTTCAGTTCTGCAGGGAAAGGCAGCATAGTTCTCTGTAAAAGGTAAAGTCTGGGGCTAGTTTTATGGTATGGGGTAGTACTAAGAACAGCAGGGACTGAAGTTTTATAAGATGAAATTTGAAGAGGTAGAATGAGGGTGCATGTTGTGAATTATTTCTTTTGAGTCTTTATGATGATGGTGTTGGAGAATTTACTGCTCTAATGAAGTTTAGGAATAGGAATAGGTGAGAGGATCAGAGAGAAAAATTGAGCCTATTGTGAGGCGGAGCAGAGCACGCAGGACCAAGAGGTTCTGTAAAGAAGTTTATGGGTCCTGAAAGGATAGATGAGGAAATTTAGGTTCTATGCAAGAGGTGCTGAAAATTTCTGGAAATTTTGTGGCTTTAATTCTTGCAGAATTAAGGTGATCCCACAAGTGGCCTGGATAAATGGTTTTATTTCTTGTTCAAATGTGCTTCACATAAATTTAGGATGGGTGTATGATTGCAAGGGAGTATAACAGTTCATCAGCAGCTGAAAAAAGTTATTTAGCCTAGTCTGTATAGACTAAAACAGCTGGTGTTTAAAGGAAACTGTGTTTAAGGCTAGAGTAAGGGTGAATGTCTCAGGAACTAAAAGATATGATGTTTATACTGGAACTACAAGTCTTACAGATCTGGAATAAGCGTTTAGCAATAGGGATGAGTGAGTTTTCTTTAGGTTTGAAGCATATTGAAGTTGTGTATCTTATTTAAAGTTGTATTTCTGCTTGTTTCATGGTGCTATAAAGCAAGTGCTCTACAGCTAAACTGGTAACAATATAGTTCAGGATCTTCTAAAACGAGATGAGGAATGGCCTTGGAAAGCCTGTCTAATACTAATGTGGACATTGATTGTTGGTAAAAGGAGGTTATTTATTGCAGTTAGGATTTTTAAAGACAGGAGGTCAACTAAAAGAAATTTGTTTCTACAGTTTTCAGATCTTGTTTTCTACCTTTGTGCTTCTTCCAAAAATAGTCTTACCAATTTAACCCTTTCTGTCCCTTGACTCAGTGTGCCTTAGGGGTTACACGTAGCCCCTATTTTCAGCATGTCTTGGTCTGAATCTCTGAACTGAAATGAAATATAAACCAAACAATAGACTTGTTGGCCAAGTCCATCTCTTTCTAACCTATTTGACTCTGCTAAACATATTATCCCAGGCCTGTAAATCACACATAACAAAAATAAAAATTTAGTTCCTGCCTTCAAAGTTAAACTGCCACACAAAATATCAATTTTATTTGTACTCTGCAGTTGTGCACTATGCTATGAGTATGTGACCCACTTCAAGCCTTTGACATTGTGCATTCTAGAGTGCAGAGCTGCAGGAACCTGAAAAAAAAAGATCTTTTTCACTTCTTCATGTTCTCAATGTTAAATCTAAGCTTTCTTCATATATACTTAATTCATACTTGTCATAAGTATTATTGCTGGTAAACCCTTCGCATGCTGGTGAATCTGCTCATATTCTCAGAGCTGAATTTTATCCTTTTGACAACTGAACCCAGAACCCAATGACATCTAGACAATTAACCAAAACCAATTTTCTGCTCTAGCACCAAGCCTTTCACAGCCCTTTGTGCTTTTCAAGTGCTGCCAATAACACTATGCTCCTCAATCCCTCCTGGGGTAATCTTACAGCTTTTCTTAAAATAGTTCACATCTGCCTCCAAAGCAAGCAAAAGCCATTGTCTGCTTATATACCCCTGGATTTGCTCTCTAGGCACTGAAGAATCCAGAAATTAATCTAGATTTTCAGTCTTCTCTCCTGAGATTTTAAATCTATTTCTAATCCAGCCTTAGTCTTACAAAGAGGCTGAATTCCCTTCCCTAATTCATTTAATGCTATTTTCTCATGTTCTCTAGTCTCTGTGCTCAGAATCCAAAAATAAAACTAGATCTTCTGTCCAACTATAACTGCAACTCCAAATTTAGGCAAATATCTCAAAAAGATAAGGAACTAGTTAGAATTATTGTTGACCCCCACTGTCGTACCAACTTTATAGGCCTTGCAAATGCAAATAAATTAGCTTTTCAGATTCTTCTGTCTAGGACCTTAAAATGTGTAATAGTAAAGATTTTTCATGTCTCATGAAAAATTTATTTTAAATGCACTTTAAGCATTTTTGGTGCTAGCATAAATCTCTGCTGGTACCAAACCTGGCATCAGTGTCAGGAGTTTGCCAGTGCTGCTCCAGGGAGTGCAGTGCTAAGCCTCATTTCTGTTCTCAGCCACAGGACTTGCCTCATATGTGATCTATGGTAAGTTTACTCCGTAAATGCATTGTGAGGTTTCCTCCCAATTGGAGTCTATTTAAGAAAAAAAATGTGTGAAGCAGGGGTTATCTTATATTTACATCCTTTTCATAGATGTGTATATATCCTCATTACAAAATACACAAACCTCCTTTTCCTAGTAATAAGATTGTTTTAAAATATTCCATGTTCTGAAGTCAAAACTTCTCACATGCATTAAATAATAGACTTTGCCTGCCAAATTCACTGTTTAAACAAGGTTGCTGCTCACCTTTAAAATAAAAATTCAGTACTCAGTTGCCAAACTTAATTAAAATTGTGTTATGTTTTCTGTATCAGAGTTGTTTTTTTCACAGATGCTTCCTTGTATTTTCTATTCATGAGTGAGTTATTAAATAACATAACATGCCCAAGAGACTTCAGAATACAGAATTGATGCTTACTAAAAAGAATTACATTCTTTTGCTTGCTTATTAAAAACAAAACAGAAAAAAAACCCACTAATCTCAGAATTATTGGACAAAATAAAGATGTGGGTGTGAGGTTTTTTTTTTCTGTATGAACTTTTTGAAAATGCTTACAGACAGACATCTTGATAAAATATCAAGATGAAATGTTACCTTTCACTTCACTATGGTATATACAAATACATTATGTGCTATGATAAAATACCAAGTTTTAAAATACTTCCTTCATTACCCTAGATTGTGTAACTAAACCAATTTTGGATTTATTATCTGACAGTTCAAAAAACTCATTGTTTTTTGAATAATTGAGAACTAGAGCTTTAGATTCTGAGATCTTAATTTATGTTACCAATGTATGTTTATTACCATTTATATATAAAAAATGACTTACTGGTTTGTTGAACTAAATGCAAAGTTGCTTGTAGAACTTATGAAATATTACAAGACTTTATTAACATTTAATTTTCTTCGTCTTTTTTTTTGTTTATAATGATTTCATTTTTAGTATTTCTCCACCTGCCTTCCCTTCAAATTACTCTAAACAACAGAACACAGTTCTAAGAATGACGTCTTTAATATATGGGTTCAGTCCTAGCATACTAATAGGTGCTGAAAAGCAAGTCTTCTCAAGACTGCTCTTCCACTCACAATTTCAGTGTCAATAAACAAATAAATGTTAGCACAAATATCTGTTAATTCCATGCTTAAAAATAGTTGCATATATCATTGCATGCTTTGCTTACAACTGAATAAATTTAGGAAATAAAAAATGATCATATAATGAACATAAAGTATTAAACTGAGAGACCACAGGAAACCTTCATGTAGATATTTCCAAGTTTTTGATTGTGTGACTTTGAAAACAAAGTAGGATTATTTCTTCTGTAGCTCTTATTAGGTATCTGAAAGTAAGTTATTCATCTGTATTAGATCTTTCTGAATGTTTAAATAGAACCAATAGAATTCATCTTGGGGAGATCTGAGTTCTGGTTTAATATTTACTTTATACCCCTGAAGCACAGTGAGTGTTTCTTTATGTCTTTTTGCCTCTGAGCATGATGAAATTTAAAAATAATTGGGGTCTCTTTAATTGTCCCTTACCTACAAACTCTGGCTTTGAGTGCATTTAGTAAGACATGTAGCCCTCATAAGATAAAAATTCCCTTTTCCTTTCAAAGCTTATTAAAAAATTCCCTGCCACCTTCAAAATCCCTCTAGACCTGACAGTTTTCTTTAAAAATTTAATCATAAAAATGCTTAATTTTAATATTTCTCCCACACTTCTTTCAATAAATACTTGTGCTTTTTTGGATGTAATTATAATCATCCCAGTCTAAATGTGCAGAGCTCTCTACTACCAGTAAAAACTATCATAATTAGTCCTTTCATGTAAAATACTTTCATTAGCTCTACCAACTGCCCAAACTCTATGTAAACAGTTTTACTTCTCACATTGACTCTACCAACTATTTTGTATTTAAATTCACATGTGTCTCTAGTTTCACATTCAGTAGCCTGGTGCAATTTTTTTTTTCCCCAAATATTTTCATGCATTCATATACTTCTTCATTTAGGAAGACAAAATTTAACAGCTTAAATGGTTAATTAACATGCAGTCTTCCTTTACCTGCACTTTTCCCATTTTTTTGCATGCTTAAAACATTTAGATTAATTTAGAGAACGCTGAGCACAAACTTTACTTGTGTTCCATTGTGTGGCTTAGGTAGATGCTGAGCTTGTGCAAGGTGCCCTGCATAAACAGAAACCTTTGCAAACATGAGCACAATTTTGTGCCAAGCTTAACCAAGCTCAGTCCAATCCTTCTTCCCCTCTGTATAGTGGCACATAGTTACAGCTCCCATCAAGAAGGCAGAGAACCTGAATTGTATGCCATGTGCTATTCAAGGGAAATTATGTGGTCCAGGAGATTACATTTCCACGACAGTATTATTTTAAGGCTGCTTTGGGTGATGTTGACCAGGCATTCTCCATCATTACAGAAGCTTTTTTTCCATTCTAGAAATGGTTCAGGATTAGGAGAGAGAGACCAGAGGATGGACTGTGCTTTCATAGCTTAGTGATTAGGCAACTCTGCTGAGAAGGCAACTCCACTGTAATTCTGCACTTTGTTCACCACTTAGATTTTATATTAGATAGTTACCAGATGGATAAACAACACTCCTCATTTCCAGAAGATTGTCCTAGCCACTTGGTGTCAGTGTTATGTGTTTACTTCTTGGATGAAATCTTTATTTTTTCAGAAATTTGAAATCATAGATGATTCTTAAATCCTTCAAGGTAGAAAAAGTCTGCAGGAGATAGGAACGTCCTTTCCTCCTGCAAAATGATAACTCTTAGAGAACTGCCTGAGTCACTCTGAGGTGTGTGTTTTTGTGTGTGTGTGCATGTCCTTATGAGGCCCGTTCAAACGGAGGAACAAAGTCCACACTTCACAAGGGATGTGTATGCACATGTCTGCAGTAACCAGGAAAAGACAGAGAGATTGCATTCTTAGTATTTCTCCAGAATAAAACATTAAATCCCTCTTAGCACTTTATTGGAATGGAAATCAGCTCACCAGGGACAATTTAGGCTATAGAGATATTAATAAAATTATTTTCCTCATAGTTTTTCTAGCAGCTCAAAGGAGGTCATCCTGGCCCTCTACCCAGCCTTAGTAAGGCTGCACCTGGAGTATCCACTTCTGAGCTCCTCAGTACAAGAAGGCCCAGAAGCCCCCAAAGCTGGTCCAGGGGAGGTCTGCAAAGAGGATTAAGGGACTGGAGCATCTCTCTTACAAAGAACAGCTGGGTCTGCTCAAACTTGAGATGAGACAGCTGAGAGAGGCCCTTGTCAATGTCTGTCAGTGTCTGAAAGGAAGTTTCCTTTGATGTCCATCCTCTGATGGATCCAGGCTCTTATCCATGGTGCCAAGCAATAAGATGGAAAAACCTCATGGATAAAGGCAGTTTAGTAAACTCGAAAGCAATGGCTGGGCACAGAAGCAAAGTAAAACAAAAGCTTTATTCTCTGCTTCCCATCAGCCACTTCCTGGGAAGCAGGCCTTTGAGTACGTGTAGCAGTTGATCTGGAGGACAAGCATTGCTTTTGCATCTGAGTAGACATCATATGGTATGAAATGTACCTTTGGACAGCTTAGTTGTTGTCCTGGTTGTTTCCCCTCCCAAGATCTTGCCCACCAGGAGAGACAGTACTGATTCTGTGCCAGCACTGCACAGCAATAGCCAAAACACTGCTGTGTAATCAACACCTTTCTAGATACCAATACAAAGCACAGCACTGTGAGGGGTGCTGTGGTGAAAATGAGCTCCAGCTCAGTCAGATCTAGTACACTGATAAAGACTTGACTTCATCTAAAAAGAGCTGCCTCAAAATCTGGACTAATCTGCAAAAGCCCTATTTTTTAGAGATGTGATCTCTGTCTTTAAAACTGAACTTTGTGTATCTTTAGTCCTATTTGACAGTGTAAATGGGATGAGGTCATTTTGATTAAGGGTTCTAGTTTAAATCTGAAGAAAGGTTCTTGTGACTTAAACCTTTTCTATTATGTCAGTTATAGTCCTCCTAACTTTAAAAGGATGCTGTCTCTAAGGACATCTGTTCTTTCCAACTATCTCTTTTTTCCCAACTTAACAACACTCATACAGCTCATCCTTAGCTGTAGCCACGGAGAAGTCATTCAAAACATCAGAGAACAAAGAAGCTGGATCAGAGTCTAAGAAGTTGCAACAGTTCAGTTTAGCACCACTTCATTGATGTATCTTCAAAACAGCAGTATTGTGGGTGAGACAAAGTTATAAAGTACATATGAACCATCAGAATGAGTGTTTTCTTTTAATGGCCGCTGTAGAGGCCTATAGACTGCACACGATCCTCTAATTCCTCCTGCTTGTTCCCCATGCCACATGAATTAGTGTACAGCCCATAGTTGTGCTTATTTCCTAGAAGTGTGACATCTTCTCCTATAATGCAGCCCTCTCATCATTCCCTTATTTATGGCATCATATATAGTGTCGTCAGCCCTGTTTCAATGATTACCATCATGATTACCATGATGATTTTGATTTGATTACCATATCTCTCCTGACCACATCACCCTGCATCCTTTGCTTTCCTCCCATCTCTGATTTTCTCATCTGATGGTTGATCATCACCTCCTTTCTCCATCTTTCCTAGCAGAAAGCTCTCTTCAGCAGGTTGGCCAGCCAGCTGGCAAAGACAATTTTGCCCCACTTGCTCAGGTGGTCCTCTATCTTCCTAGGAGTCCTCAAATCCTCAAAAATAGTTATGAAAGCTTAATTCCTGATGATGATACCAGGTCTGCAAACAGTTTACCCATAGGATCCTTCCAATCATCTTTGAGCTCTTCCTTCTCACCCAGGAGGAATTACAGAGAAAGAACTCTAGGCCGTCATGCCCTTGACCATTGCCACAAGAGTCTTGTAGTCATGCTTGGTACACTCCAGGTCTTCCATGGTAATGTCATTACTGACCAACATGTCCATACCAATGGAGCAATCAGGGGAACAGTCTGAGGGCTGTACAAGCCATGACAGTTTCCTGACAACATCCTTCCTGGGTCCCAGGCCCCATCATACACTGGGCAGTGCAGTTACAAAAAAATCATCCTTATTTATACTGCAGAGCTTCACTTCTCTGGGCACACTCTATCCACACTGGGTTGTAGGCAGGCTGCATCCATAGTGATAGAAAATCATTAAGGTGTCTAGAAGATGGGTAACCCTCAAAGGCATACTTTAAAGAATCTCCACTAGTCCAGGAAGTGGATTTTGCCAGTCTGAAGAGGGTGTCTGTGCTCAGAGCTGCTGGTTCCATGTTCTGCAGAGACACTCCACAGAGTTCCCACACCGATGCCCCGGCAGCAGTGGGGGCTGTGGGGGCTCTGTGAGGGGAGGCCAGAGCTGCCCCAGCCAGACGCAGCCGGTTCCAGCCGGACACAGCCGGTTAGAGCCAGATCCAACCGCCCACTGCAGGGTGCAGCTGGGCTATGGCCCGAAGCACCGCAGAGACTGTATGTGTAAGGAAGGGCAGAAATGCTGCACAAAAGGTGGTGAGGAAAAAACAGATGAGACAACCAAGCTTGTGAACACCAAGCTGGGAACTGAGGGAGGTGGAGGAGCTGCTCCAGGCCCTGGAGCAGAGATTCCCCCGTGACCCATGGAGGAGCCTGGGGTGACACAGGTGGTTCCCCTGCAGCCCATGGAGAGACCATGCTGTCTATGCATGAAGGACACCACAGGGAGCAGGTGGATGTGTTCTGAAGGAAGCTGTAGCCATGGATATGTGCTGCTCCATGCTGGAGCAGACTCCTTAAAGGAGCTGCAGCCAGTGGGGACACCATGCTGGAGCATTTACCCTGAAAGACTGGCAGAGAGGAAAAATGGGAGAGGGAAGGCGCAACAGAGAGGAGCTCATATGGACTGATCACAGTGCCCGTTCTCCATTCCCCTGTGTCACTTGGGGTTGGGAGAAGGACATAACGAAGTCAGGAATGAAGTAGCGAAATTGAGCCTGGGAAAAGGGAGAGTGTGGTAAAGTCTTTGTTTCTCATCTTCCCACTATATTTTGAATTCGCAGTAAATTAAATTAAATATGCCTGAGCTGAGTCTCTTTTGCCTGTGATGTTAATTGTTCAATGATCTCAGTGTCCTTCCTTCGATCCATGAGTTTTCCACCTTATTTTTCCCCTTATTCTGTTGAGGAAGGAGAACGAGCAAGCAGCTGGGTGGGGGTCTCTCTGCTAGCCAAAGTCAAAACGCCAGTCTTTTGTGTTCCTGCAAGATGCACATAGAAACAAAGTTGTGCATATAGCAGTCACAGCAGGGAAGGCCACATAGGATGAATTACTTATTTCCAAAAGTTAACTTCCTATAAAATTCCCAAATAACCATATAAGCCAAACACCTTTTTTATTTCACTGTTGCACTGCTTGCACTGATGTGTTGCTGCTATTCCCAATTTTTAATATGAAGATCATTCCTAAGGAAGAGTTTCTGTCTTGAATTCAGACAGGGTTGCTTGTCAGGCTTTGCTATCTGTCATGAGTAGATGAACAGAAAGTTGTGGAATAGAGAAGAGACAGTGATATGATTATGCTGATTTAGCTATCATTCATGTACAGATGACCAACAAGTTGCAGTACTCCAGTATTAAAGTAGATTTGAGGTCCAGTATATCCTTTTGCTCTTGCTGTTCTGAGTGAAATAAATAAACAAATGACCACCAGAAACTCTGATTAGGTGTGTAAAGACAGCATTCCAAAGAGATGTCTGACTTGGTATCAATAACATAAAGGATGACTTATTTTTGGCTCACTAGAAAAGCAAGAGCAAATTATATGGCTCTAAAAGTGATTTCATTTGGAATTATGGCAAAACCCTTGATGCTAAGTCACAAAACAAGGAAATATTAATACATAAAGAGATAAAAAATTGAATGAAATTCTGAAATCATTATCAAGCTATTATGCTTTTAATTATGGTCATAAGCATATTAAGATGGGCAATAAATTATTCTGGAGTAAAATATTATGTTTATTAATTAAATTTCTTTGAAAAATATGTATTTCAGTGCTGATACTAAGTTCTTGTGAAAATATTTCACTTACGGGCTTGCAGTGTAGATACAGTGTGATTCTGGCTACATCGAAGTTAGCAGTTTTCCATTCAGTAGGAACTTCTTTTCTTTCTAGTCAAGGAATGAAGGGAGTAGTTGATACTAAAACAATTCTCTTAAATTTTTCATGTGACTTTATTAATTCTTTCAACAGGGCATGTCAACCTCTGTATGTTTAAAATTTCCAAATTAATTTTCCTGCATGGTATCTATCATATTCTAACAAAATTACAGAATTAATTCAGTCTGGTATTCAGTGTAATTATATCAGAGTTTCATCCAATCATTCTTGTGTTAAAATAAAGTTTTTTTAATCATATCTTGCTCACAAATGAAATGTATTTTTTCACTTTTTCACAATTTTGACAAAGATAACTTAATTGTTTGTATACTAATAAAAATATGCTACATATTGGAAGAAAATAAATTTGGAAGTGTACAGATAAACAAACATGAAATCAATAATAAATAAACATGATATCACCAATATTTCATATTATAGTAGTCTGAAGGTTTTTGTTTTCTGAAGTGTCCTCTCTTTTCATGTTAGGAAATTATTTGAGGGCTCACAAAATTAATAGGTATCATGACATGTTTCTATTTTTACACAGGAAGTTTTAACGTGAGAACAGTGAGAAACTTCTTCCAGTTTCCTGCTTGAAGGAGGGACCCAGCAATTTGTAAGCTTTCCAAGATGTAAACAATATCTGTATTTCAAGACATATGATCTTGGCAAATGACAACCTAATGGACAAAACCTTACCAAGTATAGACATATGGGATTATTTACCTTAAGTTTAATGTTAATTCTATTCAAGTTTTATTGCTTTCAGTATGTTGGGTTTTTGCTATGTTTTCATGGTGTTTTCTGTTGCAAAAGAGTACCATGAACTGTGTATATCAGTGAGACACCTCCACCTATTGCACAACTGTTCTGTTTATGTCTTTAAATGTCTTTGCACTATCTTCCTTATTTTCTGTCTTGCTGCCTGAAAAATCACTACATTTAAGATGTGCTGTTTCACCCAGTAGCAGACAGTTCAGGGTTTGCACTGAAAATCAAGACATCCAGTTTTTCTAAGCCACTCTGTGACAGAGGCCAAGAGTGGGTGCTTAGGAAATAGAATTCCTAAGTATGACCTGACATGAACATTTTTCATAGAAACTTTACAAGGCTCAGTGTCCATACCATTATTTTCAATACTGTTAGATGAACATTCCTTCCAAAAATACGCCAAAAATTTGAACTCATTTTTATTTCTTTATTATCTGGAATTTCCTGTAGCTTTGAGTTAGCATTGTGAGAAAATAGGGGTTGTTTAGAATTCAAAGTGATCACAGATGATCACTTTTCTTACTTCCAAGTATTCATTTGTGATTCTCCACTTGAGGAATGGTACTGAAATTTTGAAAGCATATAGGCATGCTCCTGATAGGAAAGAAATTTCAGCAAATGTATTGCAACCTCAGTCATTACCGCCATTCTAATTCCTCTTATGGATTTATCCTTAAGAGGAATTATTAGGGAGCCAATAGAAACTCATCCATCTAAATCCCTTAGGATTTTTAAAGAGTATAATGAGCAATTTCATTTCCCATGTTGAGACACTGTGTGGTATCTCCTTATGTTCCTCCATCATGGCACTTCACCCTTGTCAGAAACGGATGGAGGAAACAATATCTTCTGTCTTTGCAGCTTCTAAGGAATTCATCTCATTAACATTTATATAGTGGCTGATCAGAACTACTAGAGAAACAGAAAGTACTAATCCAAAGCTCACTGAAATTAATGGAAAGATTTCCATCGACTCCACTGGGTGCCATGTGGCTCATAGGCTTCAGAAAGGCAGGGACCTGACAGCCTTCTTAAGAACATTTCCTTTTATATGTGTATTATATGCTGGAGGCTTTTTTTTTTTTT
>VXBB01022866.1:201218-237803 GCA_013399915.1 Illadopsis cleaveri
TTTTTTTTTTTTTTTTTTTTTTTTTTGTAGGGCTAGAATGTCTGATATCTGCTCTTGGATGTTACCCTCAAAGATACTGCATGAGTGTAAATAATGGCATACTGTGAAGGCTGCTTACCTATGGTAATACTGAAAATGTAAAACTGTGCTGAGACATCAATGCAAAACATAATATGTCATTTATCTAATGTATTATTTATCACAGAAGCCAGTTAGGGGCACAATATCTTTCCAATCTGTTCAACTGTATTATCTGTCAGCTGGAATGTTATAAGCATGGAATCAATCATCACAAGCACAACATAGCTGACCTTGTAGTGTATACATGTAAATGATTTAGCAGATGCCAGAGCTGTAAATTTACCTTGAGGTTTATGAGAAATTTACAATGCCTTTACATGAGGGAGTAGTGGGCAGGTAAAAGGTATAAAGAAGAACACTTTTACAGTAGTGTTCTTGCTTTTCCTATCTTGACACAACTGAACCATCCTCTAGGGCTGGCTGTCTTTAGCTCCACAATAGTAAAAAATACATGTTTAATATGTATCCCCAGTCCAGAGTCCAGCACAGAACTCACAATGCTAGTGTTTGTCCCTCAGGAAGATGCTCAGTGAAGAGGGGAAGAGATCAATTCATGTGTTACTTATGAGCCTAGCACAAGACTTCCTAGGCTAAAGGTTACAACTTAAGGATTTAGAGGTAAGTGCACACTTTCAGAATTTGAATAACTCACTTTCTGTTCTTCCTAGCATTTTAGCATCTTACTTCAGTTTCCTAGTAGAATATCCTGATTGACCAGCCATAAGACTGAACAGATGTAAGAAAGTTACCCATTCTTCCAGCAGTTGTGCCAATAACTGGACAAAAGCAACAAATTATAGTATAAAAAACCATTAGGAGTATGTAAGCACACATATCTACTACCCAGTATTTGCCTACTAGGATGCTGGTTCAAAACATTAAACAAAAAGTTTGCTTTTTACCTTTGTTGATAAATGGATCAAAAGAGGAATCCAAAGTTATTTAAAATTGCAGATGGAGAGAAACCTCCCCAGGGAAAAAGTGTTCTGCCAGCATCTGCTGGCAAGCAAAGGTAACTGCTAATCCCCAGTTGCAAGCAAGTTATGTAAGGATTTGAGGCATTTCTAAAATTCCAATACGTTCTCATGGTTGAATTTTTATTCAGATTGTAAACCTGTGACAAGAGATCTCATTTCGTGTGTTGTCTGCATGTTACCTGATGTGCAACAGGCCAATAATTCACACTTAAGTGAGACATTGGTTTTTCGTTTCTGAGTTGTGCAAGCCTGCGTGTTTGTGGAATTCCTCAAATCAAGTACACCAACTATAAAAACTTTTTACTATTTATACATTTTATTAAACAAAGGAGTTAGTGTTCATTGGCTACAAGTTACTTAGTTCTCTTATTAATTAGTATTCTGTCTTCTGTTGGTTAATGATTCTCTCACCTCCCATGCTAATTAGTCCCCATGCTCCGTGTTTCTCTTCTTTTGGGTCAGTGGGTTTCTTGTGTCACTGGCCCTGAGTCAGTGGTTGCACATCCCCCCCTGCCAGAATTTCCTTTTACCCAGTTGGAGCTGATTTCAGCGCAGTTTCTGAGTTGGGTTTATTAGTTTCTGCCTTCTTTTTGGAAGTTCTGCCAGNCGTGTTTGTGGAATTCCTCAAATCAAGTACACCAACTATAAAAACTTTTTACTATTTATACATTTTATTAAACAAAGGAGTTAGTGTTCATTGGCTACAAGTTACTTAGTTCTCTTATTAATTAGTATTCTGTCTTCTGTTGGTTAATGATTCTCTCGCCTCCCATGCTAATTAGTCCCCATGCTCCGTGTTTCTCTTCTTTTGGGTCAGTGGGTTTCTTGTGTCAGTGGCCCTGAGTCAGTGGTTGCAGATCTCCTCTTGCCAGAATTACCTTTTACCCAGTTGGAGCTGATTTCAGCACAGTTTCTGAGTTGGGTTTATTAGTTTCTGCCTTCTTTTTGGAAGTTCTGCCAGTTGTTTTTGTGGCCCATAAATGCTGCAGCATTTGACAGGATCAAGCTTTAAAAGACTAAAATTGATAAAATGTGAAGGAGACCCCAATTTCTTATCCTTGTCATGTTGAGACATGGCTTATCCTAGTCAAGCCCCTCAGGTTCCTCTACAAGGAAAGCCTGCCTCATTTGCTGGAAAAAATGGGCAGATGTGTAAGGTGCTAAGTACAGCAGTAAAGTGATGATGATGATGGTAATATCATGACTGGGGCAAGAGATAAAACTTTCCAGCAGCTGGACTTCTCCATCCTAGACTACAAAACAGAATTAGGAAATATTCTAACAGTTATATATAGAGATTAGTTATTTTGCCCATTCAAACACAAGAAAGCTTTTTTCAAATGAGGAAATACTAATCACTGAGTAACCACATAGTGTTTTCTACTTCCTCAGTTTTCTTCAGTGGGCTTAAGACATGATATTTATAGCTTTTGTGGAAAGAAATCACTAGAAATTCTACCTCCAAAGGGTCAAAGGAAAAGATATATAATTGCAGTAGCACTATCTTGGTTTAACCCCCGCTGGCAACTAGGCACTACATAGCTGATCACTCAGTCCTGCACCAGTGGGATGGGAAGAGAATTGGAAGAGTAAAAGCTAGAAAACTCATGGGTTGAGATAAAGACAGTTTAATAGAGAAAGCAAAAGCTGCACACACAGTTTAAGCAAAACGAAGAACTAACTCATCACTTCCCATCAGCCAGTGGGTGTTCAGCAATCCTCAGGAAAGCCAGGCTTCATCAGGCATAATGGTGACTTGGGAAATATCATCACTCCAAATGTACCCCCCTTCCTCCTTGTTCCCCCAGCTGTCTATACTGAGCATGATGCCACATGGTGTGGGATAGCCCTTTGATCAGTTAGGGTCAGCTGTCCAGGCAGAGTCTCCTCCTAGCTTTCCAAAAAATGGGAAATGCACAAGTCCACAGGATCTGATGGCATATTCCTGCAAGTGTCAAGAGAGCTGGCCAATGCCCATGTAGGCCACTTTTAATTATATTTAAAGGGTCATGGTAACTGGGGGAGGCTCATGAAAACTGAAGGACAGCAAATAACATTCCTATCTTCAAGAAGGGCAAGAGTGAGTATCCACAGAATTATAGGACAGGAAGTTTCTCTTCAGTGTTCAGAAGGTGAGGGAGTAAACATTCCTGAAAACCATTCCCAGACACGTGAAGGACAGAAAAATGATTTAGAGTAGTAGGGGAAATAATACCTTTTCAACCTCAGAGTCTTCTGAAGTGAAATGACTGTCTCAGTAGATAAGGAGAAGACAGTGACTGTTGCCTATCTTGACTTTATGAGGACATTGACACTATATCTGTCACATCCTAACAGAAAAATTGATGAGACATAGGCTAAAGAAATAGACAGTGAGGAGGACTGAACATTGCATTGCTGGACTCAAAGGGCTTGTGGCCAGCAATGCAAAGTTGGGATGGACACCAGTCACTAGCAGTATACCCCACAGATTGATACTGGGTCCGCTTCAGTTTGACATTTACTTTAATGATTTAAATGATGTAGCAGACTGCACTCTGCAAGTCCACAGGCAATATAAAACTGAGAAGAGAGGTTGGTTGCACCAGCTGGTTGTACTGCCCTTCAGACAGACCTTAGCAGGCTGGAGAAATGGGCCTGGCAGAACGCCGTGACTGGTGCTGAAGCCATACTGGAGTACTGTGTCCAGTTGTAGTACCCTTAATACACCAGAGAACATGAGCACACCAAAGGGCCAGAAAGATGATTTAGGGCTTGCAGTATCTGTCAGATGGACAGAAGGGTGTAAGAGAACTAGAACTCCTTAGCTTGAGGAAAAGCAGGCTCAGGAGGATCTTATCAATGTGAGGAAATGGAGAGAAAGGGAAGTATACTGTTCTCACTGGCACCTGCTGGCAGGACAAGAAGCAGTGGGCAAAACTTGAAACACAGAAAAAAGATGTTTAAATATAAGAAAAGAACTTTTTATAGTGAGAGTCAAACACTGCAACAGGTTGCCCAAAGGGGTTATGGAGACTTAATCCTTAGAGATTTTCAAAACCAAAGTGGACATAGTTCTGAATTACCTGCAGTACTTTGAGCTATGTGTTGGACTAGACAGTATCCACAGGTCTTTTGCAATGTCATCCATTCTGTAATTTGTTTATTCTAATTCTACCCTGAGTATTTTTATCCTCTTTGGCATATGATTAAAACAAAAATTACAATTTAAAAGCAAATGGCCTGCACTGCTGATTGACAGAATATCATTGTTCTTGAGATGATGAATCTCTGGAAAGAATGGTTCTCCAACCTTTCCTCAGTCGATCAAACTGATGATATGAATAAGGATTCTACAGGTTTATGAGGTTTGGAGAAAAGGCTGTCTAAAATGCAGAATGGTATTGTACATTTTAACACATAAGGTGGTCAAATACTGTTTACAGATCTTTGTAGATTACTACTGAAAATTGAGAAGCGACTACAGAATTAATTATGTAATGCTGCCCACATGTTTCTGTTTTCATACGGTGAAATTGGTGCAGATATGTTGTAGGTGTATACAGTATCTTTTGTTAGTGCACCTGGTTTTGTCAAGGATGTTTAGTCTGATTAAACAATAGATGTAATTTCATTCATTTATCTCAGATGACTTGTGGGCAAAACTTTGAACATACCACTTTCAAGCAGAACTTCAATAATCTAACAATTTCTTATGATTTCTTAGCTTTGTTCTTAAGATGGCAGGCCCTAATTTTAGCTAATGAGAATCTTACTTTATGGGCCTTTTAAAATCTTTTTCATTAGTAGCAAACAAACATCTCCCTAGATGGGTGGCCACACACTCTGGCTGTGTTCTGAGTATTTCTGGACAATCTAGGCGAGTGTAGTGTAATAATTTAGAAAAGATATTTCCCTACCCAAATTGTCATCAGATTCCAGAGAATGCTTCTGATGCATAGTAAGACTGTCAGTCAGCAAGAGATATCAAAAACAAGACCTTTGTTGACTCCTTATTAATTGATAATATTTCTTTTGAGAATGACAGTCCTGATGTCCATATATAAGCAGAAAGATACATAGTCTGAGGGTCAGACTGTAATGTGTGCGCCCAAATAAGGCAGCGTGTTATCAGCAATGGGAAGGTGCCTGAAGTTGGACTCAGAACATAATGCCTGGGTATCTGGACCTCTGAATACTCACCCATATGTAGAGTTGGTCTTTGTAGCTGTCCTGACAGCAGGCAATCTGTGGATGCACAAACAGGAAACAATTGATAGTCAGAGAGGTGCTTGCACACCTTTTGAAAGATGCCTGGGACAAGATGGAACTTTGAGGCTTTCTAGTGAGGCCAAGACAACTGGAGAAATCATGGGATTGGATGCTGGGATGGTCACACCCTATCCTGTTTATTTAGCTCTCAAATCTATGCACAAAAACATTGTGCCCTGACAAAAACATAATAGCATGGTTTAGCTACTTTTCTCTATCCTCCACTGGCCTGGACCTACCTGTCTTGGCCTCACCCATCCAGTCTCTCTTCCAGGTCTTGCTCTCTTCCTTTATCTGTACCATTCCCCCCTGGCCACTCACACTGCTACTGCTGTGTCCTCACCTTTATCTGATATTCTGTGTGCTACTGCCATAACTCATTAGTTCCTTTAGCTTCTACCAGCCCAAAAGTGATGCTGTTTTGGTTTTGCCTTCTTTCTTCTACATGTTCTCTGTATTCTTCACACATATACTTGTAACTCTGTCACCTATTTTATTAGTAGCTACTTTTCCATAGCTTTCTCTAAGTAGAAAGACAAAACAAATTCCAGAGCTCCAAGGCCTGGGAGGTACAAGGCCCCAGTGCTATCTTGGTTCTTCCTGGGAACCAAGGACTGGAACAACTCCTTGAGATACATTTTCATGGGCAAAACTAGTGCTGAAAGGGGGATAACAGAGAAGGGGTTTGACCTGGGGGTGGGGAATTGGTTCACCACTTGTCCTCCTAACTGGTGCTTTTTNCACCACTTTTTCTCTTAATTGATGCTTTTTATTAATTATGCTAATTTCCTAAAACCTGTAAAAATGTACTCACCCCTGGGGAGGGTGGGCTTTTGTGAACATGTTTACATAACTGGTCCTGAAGACCTTCATTAAAGATCCACTTTTATATTACCTCCTTACTAAAATTATCTCAAGTTTCATTTCCATGTTGGGTAAAAGGAAACAAAAGCATCATATCTAAATCTGGAGTTCCAAAAAGAAATTCCTTGTCATGCTTGTTTGTTATGTAAAAAGGGGAAATTTCCTTGACCCTTAGTGTTTGTCTGTCAGCACCCCAGGAAAGCAGAGACCCTTGTGCCTGACCAGTCTGTCAGTGTCCTGTTGTNAGCTGCTTTTCCATAGCTTTCTCTAAGCAGAAAGACAAAACAAATTCCAGAGCTCCAAGCCCTGGGAGGTACAAGGCCCCAGTGCTATCTTGGTTCTTCCTGGGAACCAAGGACAGGAACAACTCCTTGAGATACATTTTCATGGACAAAACTAGTGCTGAAAGGGGGACGACAGAGAAGGGGCTTGACCTGGGGGCGGGAAATTGGTTCACCACTTGTCCTCCTACCTGGTGCTTTTTATTAATTATGCTAATTTCCTAAAACCTGTAAAAATGTACTCACCCCTGGGGAGGGTGGGCTTTTGTGAACATGTTTACATAACTGGTCCTGAAGACCTTCATTAAAGATCCACTTTTATATTACCTCCTTACTAAAATTATCTCAAGTTTCATTTCCATGTTGGGTAAAAGGCAACAAAAGCATCATACCTAAATCTGGAGTTCCAAAAAGAAATTCCTTGTCATGCTTGTTTGTTATGTAAAAAGGGGAAATTTCCTTGACCCTTAGTGTTTGTCTGTCAGCACCCCAGGAAAGCAGAGACCCTTGTGCCTGACCAGTCTGTCAGTGTCCTGTTGTGGGGGCCCTCCACTGAGCAGTGCTGCAGGATGGGAGGGCAAGACTGGCTTGTTCAGGGAAGCACCAGCAGCAAAAGGGAGACCCCTCAGCAGGTGTTCCTCTTTACTCCAGTATGTTCCCTGCTGCTGGGGACTGCCAGCCTATGTGAAGGTCACATACCAACAGTTTATGGAATATCACTCTTAATGAATATAAAATTGTGATAGCTTAAAGTTCAAGGATTGCTCGTGGTAGTATCTGACTGCAAAAATGTATTCAAAGCAATACGTGGGCAAGCTCTAATCCCCAATAATATGTTCAGCTTGCATAGAGTGTGATTCTTACCCAACAGGCATCCCTACAGGGGAGAAGACAGATACAGCACATCAACTGAACCCAGCAGTTAAAACTGAGTCTTTCATGACATTCCCACATTCTCAACTTGATTTTACACTATTTCTCTATGTTTAGGTGGAGCTTGAGTGACTCTGGCCATACATGTCTTTGTTACTGATTGGTGTAAAATTTTCTTGCTGTGTTTTTAGAGATACAGTCAAAAAGAATTTAGAGCACATGCCCAGTGAGGGGTGGTTGTACCATGGAGATGAGTAACTTTGGGATGGAAGTATGTGTTAATATTACAATTAGTGTATAATGAACCAAGTTCATCTGAGGAGAGAGATTTCACCACGGTTGTTGGCTCAGCAGCAGGACACTCCTCCCTTATCTGTCCTGGCTGACAGGTGTTATGTGGTTTATCAGATGCAAAGTTCCTTTTCCCTTCAAGGATTTCAACAGAGCCTGGCCATGGTGTCTCCACTCTGCTCCACCCTCTGTTCCATCCCCTCAGCAGGTGTGTGTGTACAGAGAATCACTGTGGAATAGGTTTTGAGCATGCCAACTGCATTCCAGACAGGGAGCAGCAACTGTGTTTTACCCTAAAATTCCTGTACCATTGTAACTTCTATTACGATGCAAATGTAACTTCTCAGTGTCCTCTAATTAAGCCCTAGCCATCTTTTCACATTTGTTCTTTCCCCCTTTCTCTGCCACAATCTTAGCTCATCCTCTTGCAAAGTCCTATGCTCAGATCAAGCCTGTTTTGGAAGCTGAAGTATTCCAAGTTCATCATTATATCCTGAAATAAAAGGCAGAAATTTGAAAGTTCAACACAGCATATGTAGAAGTTATTTCTTGGAAAATTTAAAACACTGGTTTCTTCCTTCAGAAACTGGATGTTTTCTGAGATGGAAAAGTTGAATATTTAACAGCATTTTGGAGAAAGTATTGTAACTATTACCTGCTTTTTACTGCAAGGACTAGAAATCAAAGTTTTAGGGATCTGAGTTAAAAAGAAGAGAGTTAAGATATTGAAGAAACCAAGTAAGTGAATAGGCAAGGCCAAAATATTGTAGTAGTTTATTAATTGTATCAGGATAAAGATACTTAAAGGTCTTTTCTCCCAAAATTCTCTTATTCAGTCTTAATAAGTTTTCTTATTCAGTCTGAGTATTTGTGATGGTGCAGAAGACAAGGTTTCTAAAAGACCAATCTAAGCAGTAATACTGGATTCCTGTGGCATTCAAATGAAGATGAAACTAACGTAAAATCACTATAGAATCCCTTCCTTTTTTGTGACCATCTTAAATTTTTCTAAGAAAATTTATGTAAGAGGCAACTTCCTTGAAAACACTTTTGACTGTCTTTGAGTACAAGTGCATAACACACTGAATTTGAGGAGAAAAGGTCTCATGCTGCTGTAAATATCTGGTCTTCCATGCTGGATTTCAAGGTAAATTTTGTTAGATAGTTTTTAAGCAGTAGTCAGACAAGAATGTCACTATGTCTCCATCCTGTGTGATATGAATGCAAAGTGATAGTTGTGGGAACAATTTAAGGTTTAAATGGCAACTGCCAGGTGTTGACCAGCCCATAACTTTACTAAGATATATTTTCTTAATTGTATATTTTTAATATGATAGATTTTTTAATCAGAATATAAATTCCATGCCCATACCAAGTATGGCTAATTGTGGTCTTTTTATTATAGTGCCATAAATACAGAAACTCCTACAGATCTGTCTCCTAAGTTTTACCTGCTGTTTGAAGTCACCCAACATGATCTTTTATATGCATCATACATGAAGGAAGGACAAGCCTGTCAGTCATGCAGTATCTCATGCATGATCAGGAACTCACCTGGGATTTCCTAGTGTATTCTTCAGCTGTTCTCCAAAGAACATTCATTTTCTTTTACCAGCCTGCTTAAACACGAAGATGGCTATGAAGATTAAACTTCTGTCTTAAAAGAATGATTGAGTAACATAATTATATGAAGCTGTATGCAATTCTGAAACTGTACCATGGTTCCTGTGGAGTGATAGAAGCATCAGGCTGTTGTTGCATGTTGAATGAATTTCAGCTGTATTTGCTGCAATACTGAAAGACAACTCACATGCTATTAATGAAAGACTGAGAGTAACATAGCTCTGTTATCTCATTTTAAAAATATCTGTGTCTATTAAAATGAAAACTGCTCTTTGTTTTTAATTTACTCTGTGTGAGTCTGCCTTGTCAGTCTCTCTAACAAGACACCTACCAAAAAACATTCAACAAAGAGAAAAAAATTCCATGTTTCATTCAAAAGAAAAATGATTAAATTTTAGGATAACACAATTTTAACTCAGATAAAGTCTTAATCTAAGAATATTGGTTTTGTTCTGTGTGCCATTGGCCCATATTTCTGCATTCATAAAAATATATTTCCATTAACAATATCAAACATGAACCTATCATTTAAAAGTCTGCATTTGTATGGGTATCCAAGTCAGAGTTTAGTAGTGCTGAGCCAATAAGAATCATACTGCTTGGAACACTTTATTTGGAGATTCAGTGTTCTGAACAGATCACATTATGATATTCCACTCCCTGAACTATATACAAATAAGAAGAAAGACAAAGACAAGAAGTGTGTATTGTGAATTTCAGCATGAAGGTGCTATACATGGTACGTAGATACTTGAACATTAACATCATTAAGGAAATAGTGGATTCTTAGAATTTCTTTGTAGAAAAACATTGTGCTTGATTTGACTAGATCTCAAATCGCGCTGTATTTAATTTGATCAATGACTTTCCAACAGTAAAGACACAATCCTAAACCCTGTATCTCTTGAAAACAAAATTTGTTTACTTCAGGTCTCTATGTCAGATTTTGAGTAAAGGATCAAGAGTTCGTATTTTTCCCAACTCAGCATGTCTAGGTGCATATTTCAACAGAACATTTTGGGGGGACTTTAATTTGTATAATTTGTTCTTTTAATTTAGAAAAACAATACAAAATAAAATAGTTTATCCATGGGTTGCATGAGATAAGGCCAACTCTCAAAAAGTCAGGGCCAATTTACTGCCATTTGGAGAATAAAGTAGTGGGAGTTACTATGCAACAGATCCAGTTGAGTGTGAGAGAGCAAAACTTACTTATAGTTTTTGTTTCAGAGTTCTGAAAATTAATCCTCATCCTCATTTAGGAGACATTCATGTAATAGCATAAAGCCTCTTAGTCCTTAGGGAAGTGCCATGGACAGCGCTTCCCATTACATCAGAGACTGAGCTGTCTGTACACTGAAATCAATACAGCCAAGAAGTTGATTTGGTATATCCCCTTTCTCAGCTGTGATTCATCATTACAACTCATTTTGCTTTCAAAGACTTTTTTTTTTTTTTCCCCTCTAGTCTGACTCTTCTGAGCAACCAAAAATACATGTTAGGAAAACAGCACTTTATCAGATTATTTTTTCCATTGAGAAGCCAACACCTGTTTACCTCTTTCCTTTTGAAAATGGTCTACAGAAACTTGAAAGAATTAAAATAAATTTTAAAAATCAGGATATCTCCCCATTTTTTTCAACCACTGCTAACAATGTTAGCAATTTACTCACAATGTAGCAGAGAAATTTGCAGAACAAATGGCCAAAGGATGAATATGAGAGTAAGACAAAGGAAAAAGCTTGCTGTAAAATCACTGAGATTGATCTTGTCTAATTCCAGCTGTGTAAGAATTAGGCTTCTGAGCTAATCTATTGGTCTAGGATCTCTCTGCAGTCAGAACAGACAAATAATCACCTCATGGTGGTGGTTCAACTGTTGATAATTAATGGTAATGTTCAAAATTCAACTCCAGATTATACCACCAGATATCTATTTTATGGTGAGCTGAGTGACTTCTGATTTTGGTTGATTCTGTTGACTAATATCCCATTGAATATAAGGAAAAATTAATAAACAGCATACCTACAGACATTTATGAGTAAATACATTTGGGTGTCTTAATTCTAAACTGAATTCCTTCAAGGCTGGTAGCAGGTAGAGAGAATCTCTGCAGTGACCACTATTGTCAACCATCCGTTGTATGCTGCCACCTACACACTCTTAATTCATCATAGAGATAAGACAAATGTATTATTTTGAGTTTTAGAGAAAGAAGTTTCATATAATGCACTTTAAACACATTTGACATGGGCTAGTAATGCACATAGGGTTGGGTACCTCAGTGCAATAGATTCACTCTGATCCATCAAACCATGTCTTCAGTTGGAAGAGACTTTAAAGATCACCCAGTTCCAATCCCAATCCCTCTCCCTTGAGCAGAGACACCTTCCACTAGATCAGATTATTCAGAACTTCGTCCAACCCGGCCTTGAACACCTCAAGGATGGGGCATCCACAGCTTCTCCAGGCAACTTGTTTCAGTGTCTCACTACCCTCAAAGTAAAGAGTATTTTCCTAATATCTAAACTAAACCTTCTCTATCTTGTTTTGAAGCCATTCCCCATTTTCCTGCCACAACACACCCTTGTAAAAAGTCCCTCTCCATTTTTCTTGCAGGTTCCCTTCAGGTGCTGGAAGGCCACAATTAGGTCACCTCTAAGCCATCTCTTTTCCAGGCTGAATAAAGCCAGTTCTCTCAGCCTTTCCTCACGGCAGAGGTGCTCCATCCCTCTGATCATCTTTGTGGCCTTGTCTGGACTCTCTCCAACAGGTCCATGTCCTTCCTGTGCTGGAACCCCAGAGCTGATGTAGCCCTGCAGGTGGGGTCTCACCAGGGCAGAGCAGAGGGGCAGAATATTCTCCCTCACTTCTGCCCACGCTGCCTTTGGTGCAGCCCAGGACCCTTTTGGCTCTCCAGGCTGTGAGAGCACATGGCTGGGTCATGTCCAGCCTCTCACCCAAATCCTTCTGAGCAGGGCTGCTCTGGAGCTGTTCATCCCTAGTCTGTGTTGATGCTGGGGTTTGCCCCAACCCAGGTGCAGCAGCTTGCACTTGGTCTTGTTAAACCTCATGAGATTCCCATGGGCCACTTCTCAAGCTTGTCCAGGTCCCTCTGGATGGCATCCTGTCCTTCAGGAGTGTCACTGCACCACTCAGTTTGGTGTCATCTTCAAATTTCCTGAGGGTGCACCCAATCTCCTTGCCTATGTCATTAATGAAGATATTAAATAATATTGGTTCCAATATGGACCCCTGAGGGACAACACTTGTCACTGACCTGCACTTGGATTCTGAGCCTCTGACCACTACCCTCTGGATATGACTGTCCAATCACTTTCTTATTCATCTAACAGTCCATCCATCAAATCTATCTCTCTCTAATTTAGAGAGAAGGATGTTTTGTGGACTATGTCAAAGTCTTTACACAAGTTCAGATGAATGATATCTGTAGCTCTTGCTTTGTCCAGTTATGTAGTCACTTCACTGAAGGAAGGCCTCTGGGTAGGTCAGGCAGACTTGTCCTTGGTGAAGCCGTGCTGACTATCTTGAATTACTTCCTGTCCTCCATGTGCCTCAGCATAGCTTCAAGCAATAATCTTGAGTTAGAACTGATTTTTATTCCTCAGGTCCTTGATTTAAGTGCCTAAACCAGAACTGGCCTTCCCTGAATGGGAAGAGACCAAAACCTCTCCATTTAATCTCATTCTTCTTGTTGCCAGAAGGAAATGCAAACCTCTTCTACTTTGAATTATTTAATTACTATTTTTGAGCAGAAAGGAAGGAGGAAAAGGAAAAAAATGAATAATTATTCCAGTGATCAGATAATTTATTTGAACTATGAGAGAATTTTTTTCATCCTTGCTTCACTGTTTTGGTGGCTTAATTCAAGAAAGGAGGATTAAAAGAAAGGTAGGTTTCTCAAGAAATCAGCTAGATAAAGCAGAGCTTTTGAAGTTCTGATGGTTGATTCTATATGCCTCAAGTTTAACTACTATGTAGTGCATAGAATTAGTGACCAGTAGATCTGCAGAGCACAGCATTTTGTGATATCACCACTCAGAGGACAACTGTTTGTGGAACACTAATCTTGAGGATACCTGCTCTTGCTTTTATCTCCCACTGAGTTGCTTTAATTTGCATGACTACGCACACCTATGCTCATTGGCTGATTTGGCACAAAAACCTGCTTCTGAATACATCCAGTATGCTCATGACCTTCATGGTTCTGGTCAAATTACCCTCCCAAAACCTCAGGAAACTCATCTTTGAGTGCACAGAGTGCTGCAGATGTATGTGGGCCTCCACTTTTGTGTTGTCTCTGTTGGCTCCATGAGGATAGCTCAGATAATCTTCATCATCTCTGTATAGGCACCTGAATCATTCCTGAAATACCTAAAAGCTGTTCTTCTAAATCTAGGATAATAATCCTTTCTATAGTCAGTGAAGAGAAAAATATACTTAGGGAGGGTGACTCAGGTAACTAACTCATCTTAGACACCTGTTTTATGATGATTTGAGTCATTTGGTGAAGATACTTCTTATACACCATTATATATAGACAGAGTAACTGAGTTCAACTTAAACATCTAACTTTTTAGACACAGATTTTAGGTGAAATGAGTCTTTGTACTCAAAACTAACACTGTAACTTAGCATCGTCATGTAAATGTATGTTGACTTTTATTTTCGGCCTTAAACCCACCAAAGATGACCCTAATTTTCCGATTGATTTTAATAGCTGCTGAATCAATCTCAATTGACTGAAAACTTTGGGAGATGGCAGGAATTCTGAGAAAGGAAAAAAGGTTTTGTTAATGAACGCCTCTTCCTCATAAAAAAATAAAACCAAAACACAAACCAAAACAAAACACAACAACAACAAACCAAAACCAAACCAAAACAAACAAACAAACCAAAAAGAAAAAAGTAAAAGGTATTTGTACAGAAATTGTTTGGGTTTAGAGTAATAAATTTCATAATTCTAGAATAGAAAGTAAAATGTTTGTTTCTTCTAAAATCTTCCTATGTTTGATACTGTGCTATCAACAAGAGACTGAAAAAGTCATTGACAATGCACATCTATACTCTAGAAACAGAAGTTTGCAAAGGAAAATCAGGTCATGATTCCACAGGAGAGTGTGTAAGAATGAGCTCAAACTTACTAATGTAAAGTCTGCTCAGATGTTTCTGGTGCATGCTGAGATATGTTGCCCCTAGAAGAGGCAAAAGAGAGACTGGACTTTTGTCTATGAGTAGCTACATAAGGAACAGAAAACTGCTGGTTGAAAGCTTTCTGAATCTAGTAAGCAAGGTTATAACAAAATCTAAAGATTAAAGCCTGAGGTGAGTAAAATTTGGATTATGATGTAATGAATTAGGTACAAGAAAAAGTTTAGATAAAGAAAAGATGAAAATTTAGGTAAACCTGTTGGCCAAAGATTTGCTAGATTTCAGAGATCACAGTGGCCTTCTCAGTCTTGGACTATCAACATCCAGAAATTGCATGATTGCTTAAACAGAGCAGGACCATTGCTGATACTGGTAGAAAACATGGCTTTTTCTCTGTGGGACTTGCTGGTGATCAAAGATTTATCCCCAATGACAAGAGCTGGGAATCCAAAATAAAATTATATACATTTAATATTTCTTCCAACCTCTTTGGGAATTAAAATTGCCCCAGTTGCTGCAGTGGTAAATTAAAGTGGTGCTGTCTTGTCTCCTTAATTTTTTTGTAGATGAAAAGCAATTCTTGTTCAAAGCTGAAAAAGCCAGAATTTTAAGTGCATGTTAGACTCTGGTACATTGGGTATCTCCAGCAGCTAATTCTAATTTGATGTCGGATCATTCTGCTCAGCTGACTCGATTGCTTGCTTGCTACAAAGAAAAGTCTTCTCTACTTTAGATTTACTCTGATTCTGTCACCTGCCTTTATTTTCATATCAAGTCTTGACAAGAACTGGAGCCAAATAAAACCTCTCCAGAGCTCGAGTATTAGAAATCCTTAGCTCTTTTTGTGGCCATGCACTTCAGCCTTGTGGCAGCTGGAAGAGGCCATGTGCCTTCTATGGCCTCATGAATCTATCTGGCTTTGTTGGAGCAAGTGACATTGCTGATCAGACAGAAAACTTCATTAATAGAAATTATTTGTGGGGAACATTCTGGAAATTCAGCTTAAAATTGTTTTCTATTTTGCTTGCTGCTGAACTGGAAGTTTTTCATGACTGAGTGTACAGGACTTATGAACATATTTTGAAAAATGCTGTAAAGATGTGCTGCAGTGTAGATGTAATTCTTTATTTACCTCTCATGATGTCTACTAAATTCAGAGGGTCTGAATGCATACTAGATCTAACTGTTGGGGAAAAAAAAAAGGATATGTGTTTTTAGGTAAAGGTATTTTTGGACATTACAGAGAGAGGTTACACAGTCCGAGGATTCTGCTTATACAGCCACAATACAGGACAAATGAGAAGTGATCACAAAATCTATGAAGGTTTTATTTACTCAGCAGATTTACTGAGAGAAAGCACTAAGCAGGAATTTCTTAGCATATATGAATGGACCTGGGTAAATTTCTCCTATATTTAAAGTACTTTAATGGTAGTATAAGAACAACCATGTGTTTTTACCAACTTGAGTCTGAACACAGATTATTTTCCATTTTTCTATCACTTTAAGTCGAAAAAAAAATAAGATGAATCACAAATCATCCCTTTGCAATTAAGGGACGAGACTACATTTTGGAAGGTATGCAAATCTAAAGTAATAGCAGCAAGCAATAAAGTAATACAGTCGTCTTCATTAACATTAGGCAATAGCAGATTACTCATCTTTATGCAGGCTAGCACATGAGGTGAGTGAAGCATGTGCTTTGTTAGCAAAGAATCAGTAATATGTTCTGAAAGCAAAGAATCAGTAAGGATCAGAAAACCAGTTCCATTCAAGATTAGCATAAGTTAGCCTGTTTATTAATCTTTTATGTTTATGCAGGTAAATGAAGGTGCACGGGTGCACATAGATTTGCAGTATTTGTAGCGCAAGTAGAATATTGTTACAATCTCATTCCCCAGGTATTTCTGAAAAAAGAATGGAAAACAACTGCTAATCCTCAAGTTTCTTACTGAAAAGATTTTATTGATCGCTGTCTGTATCATTAATAAAGTTATTGAATAGTACTGGTCCTGATGTGGTGACACACCGCTTGATACTGTTTTGTATTTGGACATTGAATCACTGACTGCAGCTTCTTGTGTACATCCATCCATTTGTCCCTTATGCATCAAATATATCATCTTTCAAATCCATCTCTCCTATTAGAGGCAAGGATGTTGAGTGAGACCATGCCAAAGCCCTTACAGAGGCATGAGTTGCTCTTCCTTAGCCACTTAGCCACTCATGCAGATGTTCCCATCATAGAGGCCAGATTAGTCAGTCCTGGGCACCCTATTCAGGTGACCCTACTCTGAGCTGGAAGTAGGACTAGGCTATCTCCAGAGATGCCATCCAAACTTAACACTTTTGTGATTTTTCTACTGCTCATAATTTTGGAGAGTGTCAAATTAAAGGGCAGTATTATTTCAGTAATGTCTTTTTTTTCAACCCAGAGGTTAAATTGTAAAAGTGCCTACACAAACACGTCATCCACAAAGTTCTTTGAGAACTGTAAATATTTTTATTGATTATTATTTGTAGTAGGCTGCTGAATGTATGAGTGAAGAAATCCTTGTTTTAAATATGAATTGTTTGATGCAGTCTAACTGGAGAACCAAAAATATGTCACTTACTTCCATGTGGAGAAAACAAAGTTATTTGGCGAGGCTCTTTATCAACAACAATGCTGTGAATTGGAAAAACCTAAGTGTATTCTCATTGCTTGTCCAGTTGATTATCATCTCCCAGCAACTGTTATGGTTATTAAAAAATGGATATTGTAAATAAGGATAGACCAGATTAGTGTGAAAAATCTAATCTGAAAGTCATTGCTTTCATTAGACTTCCCCTAAGATGGTGAGTTTTCCTTCTTCCATATGTAGACAACCCTTTGGACTGAGTTTTGAGATTATAACGAAAAACCTGGACAACTGAATTTAAGTTATCAATTTTTTCAATCAGCTACTTTATTTCACTAGTGGTCAACTTTCAAAAAGGAGTCAAACACAATTTGATGTGAACATGTTAGATCTAACTGTCAAAGAATCATCTCTGTTCTCTATTAACAAGAGATGTTACAATTACTGATTATCTTAGCTAGTAAAATGGATTGCTTTTATTCAGCACTTTGTCCCACAAAATGAAGATCCTACCTTGTGCTAACATCACTTTTTCATAGTATTGGATTTCCAAGTAAGATGTGGTTAGGATCCAGTATAAAGCATAAACTTAGCAAATGTAGAGAATAGAATTTTAAATTTTAATTTTACTAACCAGAAAGAAGATCATTAAGAGAACGATTTAACCATGTACAAGCAGAAGAGCAAAACCCTGGTACTCCTTTAGCAGAAGTGTAAAGCAGACCCTCAGCACTTTTAACGATTGTAGTGCCTCTGGCCCGCACCTCTCCTAATTTCAACTGCTTAACTGAGGAACTTTGCTGTTCAATGAAGAGAGGAAATGACAGATACTTTCAGAAGGCAGTTTACTCTGATCTATGTTATTAGATAAGACTGAATTACTGTAGACACCTATTTCTTTTCATCACTGAAAGTGAAAGTCCTGGGTGATTAGATAACTCAGCTATCTGATAACAGTCATCTTAGCTGAGTATATAAATGTAAGGAATCTAATGTGCTCCTAGATTTGGGTTAGCTGTGAAGGTGAATTTTCACTGGAATTGAGGTTGTTCCTCAAGTTCTGCCAGTGAAGGGTCTGAAACAAATGCCATCAATGTGGATTTTTACCTGCATCCGTCTTTGGGGTGCCAATCTCAGTGGGTCTAGAAAATGGGAAGAGTCCCAGCCCCCAACCCTTACTCCTGCCAAACTGATTCAAGAGAAGAGCAGAGGATGCCTTACAAATCCATTTACATTCCTTCAAGTGTCCAGAAGTACTTTCTCCATGGCTCCCAAAGACTGATGTATCTTTATTCTTTCTTTATTTTCTGCACTGACAAAATGCTACAATTCTTTCCTGTAGCTGGAGATAGGCAGGAAATAATTTCCATGCTGTAAAAATGATTTTTTTAAAAAAAGATGTTGCCATTGTGAATTACAACTCTGCAAACAACTATTGTTCTCTGCCTTGAAGAGACTGCTAGTCTAACTTGCTTGCATTTAAAACCTGGAAGGGATATCAAAGAAGCTATGTTTTCACCTGGTGTCTCCCTCTTTTTGTTTGTTTGTTTGTTTGTTTGTTTGTTTTTGGTTTGGTTTGGTTTGGTTTGGTTTGGTTTTTGTTTGTTTGTTTGTGTGTGTGTGCGTGTGGTTTGGGTGTGTTTTCTTGTTTGTTGTTTTTAAAAAATTCTATCCTTAAGGTAAGTTAATGCTAAGTTAAGTCAAGTTAACCCTTAATGAATTGGACTGGGCTGCTAACTATGCTGATCTCTAATTTTTGCTATTGGCACTTTCAACACAAAGATGAGGTCTACTGTTCTGTCTATATCCTTATATTGCCACTACTGTCAGTATGGCAAATTTGTGCTGCTCAGCACAAGAATAAAGAACAAAGAAGATAAACTCAGTTATAGTTCAGAATTTTCTAGTGCATCATTTGAATCATTCAGTTCTTGTGTTGTTTTTAAGCTTATTTCCTCAAAACATTCAGCAGTTCACTAGTTGAAAGCTAGCTCTTGTATCTATAAAATTTCATGTGCTTGATTCCCAGCTGTTTCAGCAATCTTAAATCACTATCCACTCTTGAAAATTTAGGCCATGCTTCAACATTTTTAATTCTGTAGCTTGTTATTGGCAAAGAGAGGTGAAAGTTGGAGAAGTGTGGGATCAGCTGAATAACCAAGATGGGAATCAACAACAATAAGATTTGTATAGATCTTGAGTTACCTGAAAACAGAGATGAAGGTAATATGTAATAAATAAATAAAATTATCTTCAAAGTCAGAATTATACACTGAAATGTTGTACATAATTCAATAGTTTTTTCAGAATTTTTAGGTGTTTGAGAGTTTTCTTAAAATCTTGCTTCAACAGGCTGTATACACTTTAAAAAAATGTAGCCTTCTACATTGTGAATGAAGACAATGTCAAGACAGCAAAAGACATAAGACTTGAATAGCTTCAACAGTCCTCCTCTATCCAAAATTATTTAAATTACTGTGGAGTTGTGCTCTTCAATAGAATGGGGTGTATTTTTGAGAAGGAAGGTTACTGACACTATTTTTTTCCACAGAAGTTTATTAATTCTGATGTAGTGACTACAGATACGCAGAAGAGTTGGCAAACCATCTCTACCAGGAGCTGAAGGGCCAGTGAACTGAAGCCTGAGAACACTTCAAAATGGTCACAGAATTTCATGCAAAGTGGTTCATGTGACAAGAACAAGCCCTTCTGTCAATTATATGAGCTTTCTGATGTTTTATACAGATGATACCTTTTCATTTCATAAATTTACCATTTCATCCACATTCTGAGTCACTCAGAAGTTCTGGATAGATATGGTAGAAGAGATACAATGCTAAATATGCTTCGTAGACCGTGTCTCCTCTTCAATCTTCCTGCTAGCTTTTCATGCTTATTTAGAAAAGAGGGAAATAGACCAGGAAAAAATCATAGGTAATGTGTCAGAGTAGTACCCTGCAGAAAAAGAGCAGCAGCATAGAAGGAAGGTTTTTTGTGATTATCAGCAAAGAGGGAATAGATACCGTTTGCTGATAGCAGAAACATCCCTTTTATTAGTTCAAAACAGAATATTCAACTTCTGATCATCTAACAAACAGAATCCTTATCAAAGGTCTTGCATTGCTGGACCTTGTTCTTCTGTATTGGAAGTTTTCAGCCAGAATGGATGCAGAGCTATATTTCTAATAAATCAGAAATAACTTAAGACATATTATTTGCCTGTTAAGCCCTCTACTGAGTACTGACAGATGCAGCTGTACTGGGATGAACCTGTCTTATTCTAGTGTTGGACAGCTTTCAAGCAAAATATCTTCTCTTTGACTTTTTGAAACTTAGTGAAACTATGAACATCTGCTGGCTTTTCTGATTTTAAATCAATATTTTGTTAACAAATTTTAACTGAAATCATGCATAATTTTTCATTTTTTTAGTCTTGTTTTTCTTGGTCTTACTTTCCAGAAGAGACCTGTTATTTTTCAGGAGTGAAGTCTTTCTCCAGATTTGAAAGTGACTTATTTCTCATTTCTATATACAAGCTCATGAGGTATCATGTAGAAAATATGCATAAATAAGAGTGTTACAAAATGGCAAAAGGTGTAAGTGAAGAACTTCTAAGGAAATAATTTTCTTTAAACTCCATTATTTCTTTTTCCTCATGCTATTTCATTTTATTTACACAGGAAAAGAATTATCACACTAGAAACAAGGACCCTCCAAATGAAGGCAAGTAATGCATGAAGAATTAAACTGTCCACCAAGTAGAACAGATTTGCTGATTAGTGAGCCCAAGAATCTTGTCTTTACCTCCTGAAGAACATATGGAAAAAAGCCTCAATTCATTCCCAATCTTTAACTGTTGGTGGTATCTTTTTTCTTTCTGCATCATCTGTTTCAAATCATCTATAACCTTAGGTCATCTAGGAGGTCAAATGGAAACAGAACTGTACTTCTAAGATTTAAACATCTACAGTTTGATCTTTACCACTGAAACCAGCTATAGCTTTGTTTTTAACTTGGACAAACTACCTTCTTCAACAGAAAGCTGTCAACTGCATTTCTAGTATCAGAGGTTATGGCTCAGTGGAAAGTTGAAATAATGATATTTCAGTTTTTTATTCTTTTGCTATGCCTATTAGATAATCATATCTGCTTAATTTAAACTTTGGTCCAGATCCTCAACTGGAATATGAACCAACAAATACAAACACCAAAACTCAGAACTGATTCTGCATTTCCAATCTAAAGGGCTTGAAGGCTGGTAATGTTTCAGCTTTCACTAGTCATTCTTCCACACCAAACAAAGAAACTGGATGTGCCATCTTCTAGCTTCTAGACACAGATGAAAGAAATGAGAAAAAAAACAAATGAGTGGTGGCTAAGGACCATTTTTCTCCGTTTGTTTTCATGGGTCAAAATCAAATGAGTGCTCTGCAATTTAAAGCTGAATCAAGAGGAGAAATCACAGGGAAGACGCATTCTGCTGAAGCTCTAAGTTGCATCAAGAGCTGAATGAGAATTTAAACCAGTCCTCAAAATAAGCATAGAGCTAAAATTAGCATATTTTTGGCACAAAAAAAAAGGGCATCTCTTTGCTGCAAATTGTTACAGATTGTCATCTAGAGCAGCTCACCCAGGAAAAAAATACAAACTACTTTTCTGAACAGCATTTAAAAATCCAAAAGTAGATGCTCATGGTTCACCAGGTTATTGCAAAGATGCTTGAAGATGTGGTCAAGAGGTCATTTAATGGGTGTACTCCACTTATAGAGTGGGTTTAGAAACTCTGTCCATTGTCTGAGCAGACCATGTACAAGATGGCTCTGGGCTGATCATAAATTAGGTACTTTAATACTAAGGCTCTGGTAATGAGAGCAGAAGAGCTGTGTATGCATGTCCAAAGAAGCCATTGAGTTTTTCCATTGAGGAGCTTGAAATGGACCCATGGAAGTGAATTCTTGAGTCTGACCATTCACTAACTAAAAGGAATAAATCCAAGTCACAAGAAAATAAATCCAAGAGGTAAGTGTGTCAACAGGATATTTATTCAATGGATACTTGTGTCAGTACAAAAAGAAGCAAAGGAAAAAAATTAATTGTCAAAATTAATTTTGGGCTATGTGCTTTATACATTACATTTTGCTAATTCCTGGCTGCTTGTGCTCTCTTTCATCTTAATATAAGTGCTTTAGGTTTGTTTTATTTTTGTTTGTTTTATTATATGCACAAAAATATAAACTTGAAAAGAGGAAAATATTGACTACCTTTCACCTTCTGAGGAAGGGTTTAATATTCCCAGGTGCTTGAATGAATACTCATCTGGTTTTGTTTTGTAATTTTACAAAGAACTCACAGATTTTGAACCTGACCCTTCACCCTGCTGACAAAACTTGGCAGAATTGTTCCAGTGATATAATACAGAAATGCAATGCTGAGTTGTACCTCTCCCTGTGATGTAATGCATCTACAGTGACCTTACAGAAAGTGACTCATAATATAAATTTGTCATAGACTTAGCGAAAAAAAGGATTGCTTTTATCTGAATGAAAGTAGGGGCAAATCATTATTCTGCAAATGCAGCCATCTTCCTGCATTCAACAGGACAACAAAAATTATATTGCTAGCTTTGCTTTATCAACAGAGGAACATTCTGTCATTTTATTTCATTTGTAGCAACGGATGTGTTTTAAGTGGGTTATTTAGGATGTTGTCATGGTTTAGTCCCAGCCAGCAACCAGGCCCCACGCAGCCACTTGGTGTTTCCCCAACCAGCAAGACTGGGGAGAGAACTGGAAGGGTAAAAGATAGAGAATTCATGGACTGAGACAAAGGCAGTTTAACACGGAAAGCAAAAGCCACACATACAAGCAAAGCAAAGCAAGGGACAAATTCACTGCTTCCCAAGGGCAGGCAGTTGTTCAGCCATCTCCAGGAGAGCATGGCCCCATCACACACAGCAGTTACTTGGGAAGACAAATGTCATCACTCCAAATGTCCCCTCATCTCCCTTCTTCCCTCCACTTTATATACTAAGCATGAAGCTCTGGAATATCCCTCTGGTCATCTGGATCATTTGTCCTGGCTGTGTCTCCTCCCAACCTCCCATCCATCCCCAGCCTCCTCATCAGTGTGCCAGTATGAAAAGCAGAAAAGGTCTTGGCTCTGTGCAAGCCCTGCTCAGCATTAACAAAAACATCTCTGTATTATCAACCGTGTGTTCAGCACAAATCCAAAACACAGCCCTGTACCAGCTACTATGAAGAAAATTAATTCTGCCCGACCCAAAACTAGCATAGATTTCAAGAGAAGAAGTTGTACTGTTATAGGCAAAATGAAACAGGGAATGGGGTTAGTATCAGACACCGAGGAAGAAAATGTAATATTGGGACATAAAGAGGATATGGAAATAAATATGCCATAATCAGGAGAATATCAGGTAATAACTCTCCCCCTAAAAACATCCATGAAAATTGGGCAAAGAAAACCTTAATAATTCCATCATTAAAATTCTGAGTGCCTAATGTTATTGATTGGACTATTGATTACTGAATGATAAAAAAAAAAGTAAAAGTCATTCAACTAAAGACACAGTTCAGAACCAGAATTTCAGTGGAAAAGCTCTGAGTGCATTTTTCATTACACTAATTTCTTCTTGTATGCTTTTTGTGGTAGTTTAAATTATGCATATAGTAAAAAACCCAGGTAAATATATTTAGAAATATAAATATGGACGTGTCTGGAAAACTAGGCCATAGTATAAGTGAAATAAAGACAGATTAAATTATAACTGATTTTGATTCTGAAACAAAAAAACAATTGCATACTTAGGTGGGTTTTGCATTCCATTAAATCTCTGCTGCAATATCACAGCAACTAAAAGTATCTATGGTAAGGCTGACTCTTCATGCTGTCTCCACTTCCTTAGATTATTGCACTATAACTAGGCAGCATATATTTTTCTTTTTATTTTAAATATATGTCACACCATGTCTGTGGTTATAGTCATACATGTCTAAGAAACATATAAAAATGCATCCCAGGATATGTAGTAGAAGTTTCTGGAAGTAATTTGTAAGGTGCACTGCTGCCAATTTCTGCTCTCAGTTTTTGGATTTCCTTTAACCTGATGATGATACCAGCCTTTTTTGTTCCAATTTCCCTGTCTAGTTTTCTTATATTACTCAATTTTTTATCTTTTGCTAGCTGGAACCACACCATGACCTACTTCCCATTTTCCTCAGTATTCTTCACTATATATATATATATATATATATATATATATACACACACACACGCGCACATATGTATATATACACTTATGTACCCTTGAATTGTCTATTCTAATAGAGCTGAATTGCCTGTAGATGAATAGACACAGAAATTTGACGACTATGTAAAAAAATTTAATATTGCTGAATACTGAATATATCAGTTTTTGGTGAATGGATCTGTGGATTTCTGGAGTGATCACACAGAGGCAAGATTGATTGCTGAGAATTGGAACCTGTTTTTAGTGTCCCTTAAGAGGACTTCCTTAGTTTCTGTACACATGAATATAATTTCTTCAGCTGGAATAGCTTTTCTTCGGACGTTTTGATGAACTTGAGGCCAGCATTGAACAAATCCTGAATGCTAAACTGTAAGTAGATTGAGTGAAAGACAGAAAATAATGCTAGAAGCAATTTCTTCTTGAATGAGTCATGTTTAAAGGGTTATTTTCATTGGTGCCAGGTTTTTAAATGGTAAAACAGGAAACCTCACAAACAGCTGTGTAATTTTGTTGTGAGATGGTGCAGGGTAGGAAGGAACAGCTGGTAAGAGGGAAGGGAGAATGGGATATGTCACCTGCATGCACCAGCCCTTGTGCTGAAGGAAGTTGCATTTAACCATAAATTGGGACTTCTCAGATTGGGTAGATTCCCTAACCAACAGACGTGCCCATGTATTCCTTACATGGATTTTGTGAGCTTATTCTGGCCCCACCTTTTTTTCCACTCCATAATCATTTCAAGATTCAGATTATGAATGAGGAAGTATTGGAAGCCATGGAAGGTAACTGGTTGCCCAAACTCCTGATAAGGGAAGAATTTTTGCATTTTCAGAAGGACCAAAATTTATAATAAAGTACATTTTTTTGTTTATTTTTGTCCTGGTTTATGATTCAGTCTGTTAAAGGAGTCAATGTAGTCTTGAAATACGAACAAAGAACCAGATGAAGAAATATGCAAGACCACTAATATGGCTGGTATGATTCCTATAAAAACTGGAGAATGGGCACACCTTACCATTTTTCCATTTATGTCTATAGTTCTAACAGATTATGTTACACATTTATTCAAAATTTGACTATAATTAAATATAAAAGTAAATGTTTGGTTTTAACGGAATCAGAAGGCTCTTCCTTACATTGCCACAGAGGAATTCCCAGCTGTAAGCTCTACTTTACACTTTTTCTTACATAGAAACTCTGTGTTTAGTGAATTAAAGATGAAAGTGCTTGATAAAATTTGCTGACAAGGCCAATTTTGGAGAGATCACAAGAACCTTGGGAGACACATAATGATTTTGATAAATCGAAGAAATGGTGTGTAACAGTAAGAGGAAAACCAGTGTAAACAGAGTCTACTCAGAAGCAAAGAGTCAGATACAAAATATAGACTAATAAATATAAAATATATCATAATAACTCCTGTTTCTTAAGAATCTGGACTATTATAAATGAAAGGGAAGGAACAAAGGGAGACTTTATATCTGGATTTACAAATGAAATCAAGGATAAGCTTTACTAATAACAAAATTCCTGAGCTAGATATATTTTCTAGACACCATAACCCTGTTATTCTTCACTGTTCAACCCTGTTATTTCTTAAACCAAAGCTTGTAAGAAAGCTCTAATGAAATCTAAACTATATTAGATTACAGAAAATTGGACATAAAATATCTACCTTTTTATTGTCACAAGGGAAAGCATTCATGTTCTGATGAGAATTTTACAGAGAAATCTTTGTGGGAATATTTTTGATTCAAGGATTGCTCATCTGTCAGCTAAATTTTAAGATGAAAAAGACTCATGTACAATGGCGAATTAGGCTTGGGCAGCAGCCAAACTCCCATCCAGCTGCTCACTCTCTTTCCATCCTCAGTGGGGCAGGGCAAAAAGTAGGATGAGGGAGCTTGTGGGCTGAGATAAATTCAAGATCACTTACCAGTCACCATTACAGACAAACCATGTTTGACTTGAGGAAAAATAATTTAACTTGTTGCCAATAAAAATAGATTCAGATAGTGAGAAACATCCATTAAACCAGCACTTTTCCTCCCCCCTCTCCTGACTCCTTTCTTGCTCCCTGAGAAGCACAGGGGAAACGGGGAGCAGGGGCATATGCTCAGTAGACAGTGGTTCCTCTCTGCTGCTCCTTCCTCCTCACTCTTTTTTCTGCTTTGGCAAAGCAGCTTTCATGAGCTGCCATCACTCAGGTGAAGTCTGCTCTGGTGTGGGGTCTCCATGAGCTGCAGTTCTTCAGGGACTATCCCCCTGCCCTAACGTAGGGTCTTCCGTGGGCTGCAGTGTAGGTGTTTGCTCCCCATGTTCCCTCCACAGGCTGCAGGAGAATCTCTGCTCTGGTGCCTGGATCACCTCCTTCCCTGTTTCTCTTCTTTCCCCCACCTCACAGGGTTGTTTCTTTCACTTTTTTTCCTCACTCCTCACTGCCTGTGCAGTGTTTTTTTCCATCTCTCAAGGCCCGGCCGTGGCCCAGCTGCGCCCTGCAGTGGGCAGTTGGATCCATCTGGAACCGGCTGTGTCCGGCTGAAACCAGCTGTGTCTGGCTGGAACAGCCCCAGTCTCCCCTCACGGAGCCCCCTCTGCTGTTGGGGCCTGGGCACCCACACCTTCTTACAGATGTACACACTCAAGGAACCAAATATAACTTCTCTAACAAACACTAGAATGAGCTCGTCAGATCATCTTGCTACCTCTTTTTCATGGTTTACTTTATATTTTTCATGGATTTTTTCATCAAAAGTTATAAATATTTGGTGAGAAGATGCAGTAGTCCTTAGGTCTGTTACTGGGTCTACTCAGGAACTGTACAGAGAATAGGAGATTAAAGGCAAGGAAACGACCAGTGGTTTCAACATATAAAAAGCCTCCCACCACAGTATTGGCAAATATCACGATTGCCCGTCTTTTGGAGGAGAAAGCCTCAGTGTGGTGCTTGAAAACCTAGGGAAAACATCTTCATAATTCCATCTAAAAAGTTCATAATTCTTTTAAACACAACTTCAGTATTGCAGATGTATGGCCTCCCTCTGTTAGATGCAGAGAGAGTAACTTGACACTATATCCTTTTAAAAACTTTTATATTTACCATTTCCATGGTACATCCATATGTACATGCCCCATCCTTGGGAAATATTCAAGAGCTGGACAGGGCTCTGAGCAACCTGGTCAACTTGAAGTTGTCCCTGTTCATTGCAGCACCGTTGGAACAGATGACCTTTATTAAAAGGTCCCTTCCAACCCAGACCATCCTATGATTCTATGATATTCTTTCTTAATAATATTAGTAAAATAGGATTTGAATAAATAATTTCATTTTTTTAAACTCAAGTTCCTTATACCTTTTATTTTAAATAAAAACTAGGGCACCCAAATGTCTGCTGTGATATGCCCCTTACTCACTAGCATTTCTGCTGGTTTCCAGGCAACTGATTTAATTTTTACTCATTCTAACTTCATTCTTAACCAGGTTGGACTGTGCTTCTTCTATAGAATGTATATAATCAAGGAAAAGACACACATCCTGGGTACTTCTGCACAAGTCAGGGTACCAAGTTTGCTGTACAGTGACAAGAAGTGAGGCAAGGAGATAAGGCCATGACCCTTCAAAGTGCTTCATGCTATATTAGCAGGGACTAGCCATCTAGCCATTACACAGGACATTACAAAGATTGCTCTATTTCCCATTAATTTCATAAGCCTCACACTGGGTTATCTGTGAATGCATGTGTATCACTTACAGTCACTTTTCTTAATAAATGATTCATATTTAATGGGAATAATAAGTGTTGCTGCAAGTTTCTAATATGATTTTTTTTCACTGCAATTTCCTTCTCACTGTTCTTTCAAAACACTTAATCATCCATGATAATAATTAGCAAATTCTTGTTAGCTGAAGGGGAAATCATGTCTTACAGTATTTGCACCAGATAAACTAGATCCATTATAACTTGTCTCAGTACTATATTTTGCAGGACATGGGAGGAAGATGTATTCCCAAAGCAAAAAACTATTCATTCTTTTTTTATCATGAGCCTAAAAAAATTCCTCTTCTGATCATCTACTGTAAATATTTCCATTTACCTTCAGTAGGAGCACTCTGGCTTAAACAATGAAGGAGAGATGAAATACAAAAAGCTGTTGAACTCCATCATAAATAATGTACAGTACCTGGGGCCGTTTATGCCCTCAGTTATACGTGTACTCCTATTCAATATATGCATTTAGCATATAAATTGGAGAATTTGGTTTAGTAGGTAATATTTTAATTTAATTAATTCTGAGAACAGAGAAAGTCTCCTAAAATTATTCTGCTTTTGGTGGACTTTGGTACAAACGAATGGAAGATGTGAGTGAGCAAAAAAGATGGGTGGACACAGAATTGCAGAAATGCTGAGATTAGAAGGGGATTCAGGACTATTAAGTCAGACCCCCTGCTTAGAGAAGGGTCACCTGGAACAGGATGTTCAGAACCATGTCCTGCATCTTTCTGAACGTTTCCAAGAAGGGAGACTCCACCATGTCTCTGGACAAGTTGTGCCACTGTCACACTGTAGAAAGGTTTCTTATGTTCATAGAGAATGTCCTGGGTTTCAGTTTGTGCCCATTGTCCCATTCTGTCATTAGGTGCTACTGATAAGAGCCTGTCCCTCTTTTCTCCTTTCCCTTTCATCATGTATTTATGTACATTGATAAGATCTCCACCTCCTGAGCCTTCTGTTCTCCAGAAGTTCTCCAGGCTGTGGAGAGCAGCATTTTCTCTGCTGTTCTCCCCTTGTTTTTGAAGCCAATCATCTCTTTGTAGAAGGCTATCAGGTTGATTGACATAACATTCAAGATTTAAGAATGGAAAGACATTGTGAGAGTATTCTGGCTCTGTATCTTAACCTGAATGAAAGAAGATTTTAAAAAGGATTCATCCAAACCCTTATATCCAAATACAAGTGGACTACGTACTCTTAGAAATACATAATGAGATCCAGACCCAGAAATCCAGACAATAACACAAATCCAGTTTTAGAATCACTGAAACTAAACCACAAGATAATGTGGTAGTGTTTCCAGAAGGTACATTATTGGACATATACAGCAAATATGTATCATTGCATTACAGAACCACAAAATTAATTGCTCCAAGACGTATACCTTATCTACTATACTGATTCCTGCTTGATTCTTTGATGATAGGGCAGCAGCTGGTTGAAATTATCCTTTGCTCTCTGGTTCACACCTCCTTCCACTGCTATTGCTGAGAAATGAACCCTGCTGAGTTGCAAAACTGAGTGCCAAAAAAGAATGAAGGTGAGGTACTTATCAATGAACAGTAAGTAGCAGCAGTGGAATTTTACCTAATGAAGAGAGGCACAGGACCACTGACAATATCACACCACAGGCGTGTTACTCTGGAGTGATAAACTGGTGGGCTGCCATGATTAGGACAGGTATTGATTTAAGACAGGTACTGATTGATTTGGAGGCAGGTGCTCATAAGGCAGCTGCATGGCTGTAATGCTCACCCAGATGTTCATGCTGTCCTTTGGAAGAGAGAATGAACATAAGTGACCTTGTGACACAGTACTGCAAGAATATGCCATTGCAAATCATTCCAAGATAATTTTATACTCACTCTGATGTCATAGTGCAATTGTCTAAATTCATATGACTTTTAATTGGTTTCATATATATGTTTTCTCTTTAAAAAGGAAGCTTCATTTTAATGTTATTATTTATCAGTGAATATTAAAAAAAGTGCAATTGTGTCATTGTCTATGCATTTCTCTGATGAAATACCTTCTTTTACTCTGAAACCTAGTATGTACTCTCTGATACCAGGAAGTGCCATTCCACCATCTTTATTCCAAAATGTGATATAAATCCTGTGAGAACTGGTCTTCAATTTATGATTTTTAAAATTCTACATCAAAATACCTTTTAATGTGACTCCAACAGATATATTTTTAAAAGTCTGTCAAATACTGTCAAGTGTTCTTCTGATAGAACAAAGCCAATTGTCTCTCTTCAGTCTTTCTTAAAGTTATGGAAACAGATGCAAGTCTTTAATATATCAATATTTATTTCAAATATAAACCCATAAAAATATGAAGCATTATTAGAAGAACAAATATTCACTTTCTGTATGTACACAACAATGGATGGGCTCTCTTTACTGATACTCTTACTCTTTGATCATTAGTTAAAGTATTAACTATTTGTTAGTCCATTTTAATTACTTACTAACCAAAATACAAAAATTGATGAAGACCTCTTCACAGTCCCATGAGGTAGTAGGTCTATTGAATTGAAAAGGGATCCCTTATAGGGTCCAGTCTCTTCATTGTGCAAAGGGATGCTTAGCCCAAAAGAACTTCTGCATATACAAATTCTGGGTAATGCCATTGTTACTGGTTGTGACATCAATTGTTATGTAATGACATTAATTGTGGACGCATCTGCAGAAGAGTGAAAGTAAACTATTAAATGATTCCTAAAAGTATAACTTCCGTATATTTTTTATGTCTTAGTCTATTTCAGGGAAAGGAAAGGTTATTTCAGTAATTGTATTTTCACCCCATTGTGTGAATTTTTTCTGTGTTAGACATCATGCTCTCTACAATTATGCCCTAATAACTTAGTATTGCACACAGATCCAACAAGGTATTATGTCACTTCTGGGAAATTATTTTATTTAATTTGACTTTAATCCAAGATATTAAGCAGCTATAATTGTATCAGCATTTTATCTTGAACTATATGCCATGCCAACCCTTTATTTCAGAAAGCACAGAGAACAATCTAATTTGTATTACAAATACAAAATAAATGCCAATGAAAGTGGAAGTGGCTGGGTAGATCCAACTATTACATGAATAGACATATTATGATAGTGCATAAAATTCTAGAAAAAAAAGAATTAGGGGTGTAAAATTGAAAACAGAAGTGAAAATAGCATATTCATTGATTCAGAATTCGAGAAGATCTGTGGTACTTCAACATAATGGTACATTTTAATTAATCTTTTTATTTTTTGGCAATGTAAGGTGACATTCCGACTTACATGAGGATTTTGAAAGTGTATTATTCACATAACCATCATGGACAGACACATACCTTAGATTTAATTTATCCTGCAGAGTAGGTGATGCTTACTCTAGATTTTTGACTACTGGCAGGAAAGAAAGTTTAGACATACATGTCATAGAAAGCAAGCTCAGCTAGTCTTACTGGAAGACACAGTAAGCCTATCTATGTTACAATAATCGTGCTGAAATATCCGTACGTCTGATTAGAGATAAACACACATGAATGTGTTTCTATTTTGTCATTATTCAGGATTATGTAAAAGGCATGTGACCTTTCTCTGTCTGAATTATTTTAAGGGTATAGTTAAAATACAGCAAGGTCTTGCCTCCTGCCTGTTAGTCTTTGAATATTGATAAACTTGCAATTTTTCATAACTTATTTACCACCTTCTGAAATATGGGTGGTTTATAACATTCCTCCTTCCTTCCTTCCTGCCTTCCTGCCTTCCTGCCTTCCTTCCTTCCTTCTCATATTTTATTATTAAACAGGTTCATTTACTTTGTCTGTTTGTCCTGTTGCTTTAATCCTGAAATATTTTTTCAAGTAGGTTTTCATCCCTCTATTTCTCATTTGCAGTAGGAAAGAAGTAGGGTTGTACATGATGTACAGTAGGAAATAAAGAATCCTCAAGAGCAATTTGGAAAAGTCTTCTGGTTCTGCATCTACAGCATTAAACCTCTTGACTCTTTTAATCTCCCAGAGGAGTTGACACTGAAAAGAAAACTTGGAAAATTTGGAAAATTGCCATAGACACCAAACTTTAGCTGAAAATTTTTTCTGGAGAAAACACAAGTATTTATTTTAAAATTAAACCTTAATTTTACCCATAGAGTCAACAGAGTAAAGCTAATATTTCAGAATATATTTTATCCCCACTGGATTTTATATCTACTAAGAGAAACACAGTACTTTTTATTTTCTGCTACAACTGACTGTAAAACATATTTACTGTTTAGATTTACTGTAAGCTTTCAGACAATATTAGTGCCTGTAATCTTTGCTCTGGTAAACAAAACCATAGAGAAAGGGGCGTGTTGGGAAGTGGCATGGTAAATTAAACTACAGCTAAGAGTCTAATCATAATTATATGAAGAAATTATCAGAAGTAGAAATGATTCTCCTAATACATTAGTGTTCAGGAATTCCAACCTATAAATTGGCTACTACTTAAGATTATAGACTTCTTATTCTGCACACAAGCAAGTAATTAACTTTACGTTCCCTTCTTATGACTCTCAGGCTCTTGTCCTTTTAATTATAAAATCCAGAGGGTAGCTTTTATGTTACTATTATCTCTACTAAATTTTGAATAAAAGCTGCATTGAAACTTGATATATTAGTCATAGGTAATAGCCTGATAGCTTCTTAAAAGATGTAAAGTGCTATTCTGATAAAGTACCCAGACATTTGGTACTTTAGTTTCCCCTTTGCACCCATACAGATATTCACTTTTTAAAATGCAAGATGGGTAATCTAAAGTAAAAGTTTTGTGTGGACTGTCTATATTGGCATGTTATAGAAGGCCAATCTAAACTTGTTGATTTCTCATGTTTCTTAATGTTTCTATTCATGTTATCATAGGCCAAGTTTCTATGCTGAAATACACAATCATTCAGTTTGATGTTACAGATTTGTGGAAAAGGACAATGAAAAGTTAAACTTCTTCATAGGTCTGAAATCCATTAGTCTATTATTAACCTATTATATGCCATAAATATATTACAAATAGAAATCATACATTGCAGAGCTGCACACCATTGCCTTGGTTAAAAAAAAAAAAATTGATTATTATTTGCGAAAGGTTTGTCATTGCTGCTTCTGTTAAAGGGAAAAAAGACTCAATAAAAATATCTTAAAGTGTTTTTAAACTAAAGAAAAAGAATTCTGTGTAATGTGAGCATTTCTGTAGTGCTGAACATTTTTAATCTTTGTTTTTTCCTGACTAATTTCTTGGGTTCCCACAGGTGCAGAGCAAACACATTTCTCAACATTCTTGGGACTGTTCCACTTGCTGAGACTATTGCTGTTTGCACTTGCAGTAGAAGGGCCTGGTAGGTGGTAAGTTCTTATAGAAAAATAATCAAAGAACACCAGAAGCCATGAAAAAGCTTCCATCTTCTAACTTTCACATGATAGAGATGTTCCTTCCATGTCTTCAGGACAAGAGACCAAAGGACAACAAACATAAACACAAAGGCTTTTGTAGCTTAGTGGCTGGAAATTGCTACCAGAATGCCAAGGTTTTGGGTCCTAGTCCAAGGAATGCCTCTGCATTTCAGGTGAAAAAAAGATCTTCTGAAATATTTTTGTAGCAGGGAGCAGTTCCGATACTCCCTATCCATTAGCCAGATGCATTTTTCATTAGACTGTGCCACATGCTCCTTTCTTTGATCTTCTGTGTCTGCAGCTCTTGCAGTTTTCTTCTCGGGGTAGACGGCTTCACCAGGAGAGGCACCGAGATGAATAGACTGGCCTTCTCTGTCCCTCAGAGGGCTCAAATGGCAGAAGTAGGTGGGAAGTGAGCTGACCCCTCCTCAAGAGGCTTGAGAATTCCACAGGGGAACCAACCATCTGCAAAATCCACACAGAGGGTTCCAAATCCCAGACGTGTGCTCAGCTCTGGCAAACAAATGGCTGTGTGCAAATTAACTGCAGCAACTTCTGGAGACCATACATGTGATCTGACATTAGGATGTAAGATCTGCAGATATTGCAACTAGATAAACCAATCTTTCCTAAAATGCTAACAGCACCACAATAAAAGATGAAAAAAGATGATAATGATAAAAGATGGTAAAATTAAAAGTATTAATGCTGTCTGCACCAGAACACTCTATAATAAGGTCTGGAGAGAGGGAAAGGTTACCTAAGGCCTTTTATTTATTGCTATAATTCATAAAAAGGGTACTTAAGCTGGCAGTGCTTGTCAAAACTATCCACAAAACCACTACGTCACAATAAAGATGTCTACAGTGCCAACCACTGTTAGGGGAAGGGGAGTAGGAATATGAAGATCAGAGAATGAAAACAGACAGTTGTATACCAGCCAAAAATTCTAATACTGAACCTGTTCACTTGTGTTTTGACAGATTTTGGGGCTACAGTGCTCTCCAGCTCTAGGGCTGGATTAAGTCCCTGCTGAGCACTGATTTTTACAATTTATTATGCTTGCAGCAATTACATTATTTAGTATCAGTGGTGAAAATATGAGAGAGAAAGGAGAAATACAGCTAACCTTAGTATTATATTTTTTACCTCATGAGTATTATGTTTTTACCTCATGAAGTATGTTAGGAGAGCAGGAAGACTGCCAGGATAAAAGTTGTTTTAATTAGAAGCATACTGATTTTAGTACTGCTTGGTGGCAAAACCCTTTAAATAAACAGATATAATTTTGATGAGTGTTCAAATGGTGGCCCTGTTTCTTGACTGTATCATATTTTCAGGTAGGTGAATTAAATAATTGAAGAAATCCCTGGCTGCACTGGTCCTTTTAACATCTCTTAGTTTAAAGGGTACTTAGCTCAGTTCACAGATTTGGCACTTGAGTTATAAAGAACAGAATAAAATCACCACATAGTTCTATTAATATATATAATGAAAGGGGAAATTAAAGAAATGTCAGATATATATGATTATGAGGAAAACTCTGACCAGGAACATAATTTTAACTTCCCCCAAAAGTCTTTTCAGTCTTAAGTATGTATTTCTTTGACTTATATTTTTACGATCTTTTGAAACAAGACTCAAAAGAACACAAATGCCTTAGGACTACTTTAGGCATGTTTTAAATGTTGACTTTTAACAAAGCAATAAAATGAACACTCCATGCCTACCTCCCTTAGTATCTTTTGATGTCTACAGTTTTTGTGCACCACCACTTTGTCTGACAAGGGACATCAGGCCTATTAAGGAATCACAATAGATATTGCCAGGGCTGTCCCCAAAGGGATCTTTATTGATGCATGTATTCAGAGACTCCGAGAAGACACTGGTAACACTGACTTTGCAGTGATGGCATGCTAGGACTGTCCGAATTTGGGAGATCTAGATCTTAGGCTACCTTTTATTCAAACCTCCAAGGCTGAAACTCATGTGGCGGCATGTCTTGGTTGTACCAGGCCAGGCTGCAGTGCTTGAGCACTTTCCCTGTCCTCTGTGCTGAAGTTGACCTCTGCAGCTTTATTCAGGATCTCTGCAGAAATCATTGCAGCCAAAGAATGAAAAAACGTAATTCTCAGGAACTAGGTCTGACAGCCACTACATATTGCACAAGTATTCCTTAATGCAAAAGACAAATGCTCTTCCTAGCACCTTTTTCACTGGAAGATGCTAGGAACATCTTCACATTCATCTTATTGCAGTTAGTAATCACGGTCTCCCTGAGGACCCCAGGTTTGCTAATGTGTGGTTGTCCAAATTCTGCAGGTTTTCTTCTGGTATTTCTGATCACCCACTATCTGATCCCAGCTGTCTGCTGGGAGATGAGAGCTGACTCACAGACACAGAAGGGCCTCAAGCTCTGGTGTCTCATTTCTGGATGAATCAATTAGTCAATGGAACTGAAAAACACACATTGGTCCTGAGCCTTTGCCCATTATACTTCCAGGAGACAGCACAGCTTCTACAGGAGCAATAGAAAAGGGGCCAAAAGCCACATATATATATATGTCGATTTTGACTGAGATAGAGTTGCTTTCTTTCACAATAGCTGAGATGCAGCTGTGTTTTGGATTTGTGCTGAAAACAGCAGAAGCTGTTGATAATCCAGTGATGTTTTTATTATTGTTGAGCAGTGCTCACACAACATCAAGGCCTTTTCTGTTTCTTACCTCACCGCAGCAATGAGTGGGCTGGTGGTGCACAAGGAGTTGGGAGGGGACACTGCTGGGACAGTGGATTCCAACTGACCATAGGGATATTCCACACCATATGATGTGCTCTGCAATAAAACTAGTGGAAAAGGCTGGTGGGGGGATGAGCTGCTCAGCGACTGAATTGGCATAGGTTGGTTAATACTGAGAAATTGTTTCCATTTGTATCACCTAGTTTTTTTTGATTTTATTCCTCTTTGTAGTATTATTATTGTTATTATTATTAGTAGTAGCAGTTGTTGTTGTTGTTGCTATTGCTTATTATTATTTAATGTCAATTGTTAAACTGTCTTTGTCTCTACCTGTGAGTTTTATCAC
>VXBB01022866.1:237905-255845 GCA_013399915.1 Illadopsis cleaveri
GTAATGGTTTAATCCTGTAATCCCCCATCCCCCATTTCCTATGGTCCTTCCCTGAAACAGATCCTGTCAATCACCCTGTTAACCACACCCCAGACCCCAAGGTGACTCACCAGGTACCCTGTGTCCCACTCCCCTTTCCTTCCCCATATGGCTGTGTCCATTGTCCCCTGTCCTTGACCACTCCTCCCCTCACCTGAGAAGCTTCCCCCTTACCTGGGACACCCCCTGATATACAATGGGCCGTGCTTCCCGGAGACCCTCATTTTCTGGCATGAGAAAGCCAGGCATGTCAGCCTCTGGCTCAAGATTATCCCTGGAATAAACATCTCCAACCCAAGCCAAGAGTCCTCGTTTCTTCCAAGCCTTCTAACACGTTCCAGCCTGAGGTTCAGACCCACGAAACATCAGAGGCACCCAGCCTCCCACTTATATCGAACCTGAGCCCCAGCTGGCCGGTGAAGCAGCTCAGGGACCACTTCAAAATCAAGGACCACTTCTTTTACCCTTCCAATTCTCTTTCCTGTCCCACAGGGGTGGAGTGAGTGAACAGTTGTGTGGGGCTTAGTTGCTGTCTGGGGTTAAACCATGGCAGTATGGAATATGCTGATAATTTCTTCACATAGTGTTCATATCTTTTCTTTAAATTTTCAGTACTGTAAGTAAAAGCATATTCTCCAATGCATTGTGTAATTGCTTGCAAGTGTTTCTTACAGCATCAAGGAACCTTGAAAGAAATACTGAAGAGCACAAGAGGACTTATGATCAAAGGTTGTGATTATGTGCAAGTTCAAGACATGCATCTCTGAATTTTCTCATCAGAATGTGGGGTTGACTCTTCTGTCATGTATGGAGCTGTTCTTGATGGTTAACTTTCAGCAGACTAATGCTTTAGAAATTATTTTGTTTGGTCACTTTTGTAAGAGGTTTCTCAAATAGTGTCCTGGTTACCAAAAAATGTATATTGTATTCCACATCTTTCATACACCAGTCTGCCCAAGATTGTTACTGTCCCTTTAAGCTCCAGAGGCCAAAACCAGAACTGGAGTTTCTTGCCCTGGTTTTGCAGAGGTGGGGGTTGTTGAGGTTCCTCTTAGAGTCAGGAACACTCAAGGAGGGCTTTCTTTTCATTCCTTCAGGGCTGCTAAGAGAGTTGCTTCTCTAATCAAAGGTAGCACAAAGCTGAAGCCTTTTCTTTCTCTCTAAATGCCTTCTCTGGTGCAGGCCTCCAAGATACTGCATTTCACAATCCTAAACTGTTTCAAGGCAAATTTCACAAATACTTGTCTGGAGGAGCTGACCAAGACTGGTGAGGTCAGGGCTGCTGTTTGTGATGCCCTGTGGAGCTGCTTCTCCCTGCCTCACCTCACAGTGTGGTAACCACTCAGACCTGCAGCCTGACACCAGCTGGGTCCTGTGGGAGGAAAAGTAGCAGAGAAATTGACACTGTGGGGTCAGAGCTGCTGCCACTGGGAGAGGCCCTGTTGGGTGGCATGGAGTGAACATCTTGGTAGCACTTGACTGGTTTTGGAGTCCAGGTGTACTTGCTCCCTGTTGGCTGTTGTTTAGAGGAAGAGAGGGTTTTGTAATTGTGGAAGTTCGGTTTCTGTCTTCTTTTATTTTTAACTCGCTCTCCACCATATGACTGAGAGATCTGCTATTTTGCCTTTGTCTCCTGGACCTCACAGTCTTCTATGGAGGTCACAGTTTTGGGGAGGGACTTCTATGCCATCTTATCTTCTTTGCTCCCAGGAGTCTGGGCCATGCCGTTATTTTTCTCTTAGCCAAACTCATATGCCTAGGGTTGTACAGACATTGGAGCACAGTTTTAGATAAGCCAACAGATGAATGTATTTGCTGAAATAAAACCTTATCAGGTTAAAGTACATGCTTGAAGATGGACCAGGCTACCTGAATTCTACACCATGCTAATCTTATTATAAAATTGATGCTGGGAATTTTTACATTACTTTTTGTTCAATTAACATAGAATTTCTTTTTCTATAAATCAAACAGCTACATTCCAAATTTGCAAGCTGAAAAAATGAGATATGTTCATGTGGCCCTCAGTCACCTGGTACTGAGTTTTACCCCAAGTAAGGTAAACTCCTGAGCCAACATCCAGTCACTTAGATGATGCATTTTTTAGCCTCCTGAATTTCAACTAGAGAAGTGATGCACGTAAATTGTAGTGATGATCCTATATACCTTTCTGCATTATTACTTTTCACCAACTAAAGCCATAAAAAAAAAAAAAAAAAAATTAGCAGTCTGTTTTTGGCAGCTGCACACTATTACCTCAGCAGAGAGGTTCTGAAATCTGATTTGTGTGTACTGTTTGTGCAGTATAGGAAGCCTTTCTAAAATGAAGATCCATGCTGTGTACTGCTTGACTTCTGCTGCCTTATTCCAATGCCATCAGAAATGTTAACCTAGTATGACCTTCATTTAATTAGTCCATTCAGTTTCCTCTTGGTATTATTTCTTACTATATGTATGTGAGATCCACATGAGTCAGCCTGCAGCCTCTGTTACTTGCTGTAGCCTGATGTTTTAATTTTTTTTTTCTGCTGCTGCTCTCACAAAATTCATGTGTTCTCTCCTTCTGGTTCTGGTTCCTCATAAACTTTTTAGGTTGTTAAAGATTTAGGTCCAAAAAGGCTTTAGGATGATGTTAGAAGTCTTATCTGGGAGAAAAAAAAAAATCTTCTGCAAATAGTTAGGCAATTACAGTAATGTATTTCACACAAAGTTTTTCTTACTGAATAAGAATAACAACAGGTGTGAAACAGCACCAACTTAAACTTCTATTTTCTCATGCAAACAGCAGGTTTGACTTTATGACAAACACATGTAAGGCATTAGCAGCCAGTTTAGGAGGGAAAAAATGGAGATTGTCATTAGGATCAGATGACCTTCCTTAAGAGTGTCTTTTCAACTTCCCACAGAGTGTCTGAGCTTCCTAATTAATCATTTGGATATGTTAAAAAAGGATCAGAGGAATATTTGCGTCAATTGCTCACAAATGAGGAAATATCAAATAGTGACACAGAATGACTACATGAGTTGGAAAACAAATCAAGTTAACTGGAAAATTTCCAAAAAATAAGACTATATTTACATTGAAAATGCAAATATATGCCTATATTGATATCATAATTCTTATAAGCCTCAGAATCATAGTACACCAATATCAACTATATCATGGTATCACATGTCACAAAAAAGAGAAGCATATTGAAAGAGATATTTTGGACTGTAGGTCATATTAAAAGAATACAGATTTAATTTCTGTGTAGACAACTCTGGATGTATAAAACTGGCTGTTTTAAAGATTTTGACTGCATTAAACATAAACACAATGTTTCCACATGACCAGCTTTCTTCACAAGCCCTGGGAACAGTTCTCTAATGTCACTTCCAGTCCAAACTTTAAAGACATGAATCTTATGTTTCCTTTTCTGTCACCACAGATTCTTGACCACCTAAAGCCTCTTTGTCAGCAGTGGTCATAGCAATTTGATTTGCTAAAACACACCAAGAAATGCTATGAGCCAGACTCCCTGCTCCCCTAGTTGGGCAGAACCAGCTGCAAAAAAAAGTGTGAAATAATCAAAACAGCTGAGAAAACACAACACAGTCTCCCCGGTCAAATCATATTTGCTCTTTGAAAGCAAAGAATTGTGTTTCAGGAGCTGCTGGCTATATATAGACAGAGAAATGGCAGAAAAATGCTTTTCCTTTAAAGAGGCCCCAACTCTGCCACCTTTAACTCTGAGCAGAGTCAAGACACACACACACTCAGACCTAGAAAAAATGTTTAGTAAGAATATTTTATCCCAGCTACATTCTATACAACCACTTCTAATGTGACAAAAGACATGAACAAGTCTGTGGAGAGCAGTGCCCCTTTCTCAAGTGAGCAGCTATATACTACTTACTACATTAGGAAGACACGCACATACAGAGTTTTCTTCTTGCCATTCCCCTCTTACATTGAAAATTTTGCATCCTTCTGTGCAGAACTGTTAGTTTCTGTCCCCAGCTTCACTGGACTCTCCACTGAGGAAAGTATTAACTCCAAATCTGAATACCAGAAGTTGGCATTATTGTCTCTTCCAAACATATTTGTAAATAAAATGGACTGTGTGTGCATTAGATAGTCATTAGTTTATGCTTACCAGACTGTAGTTTAAGGTGGTAGTTCAATACCTGCAGAGAAGTTTAGCCTTTTAAAATTTTCTGGGGAAAACACAGAAGCTATGATCTTTCTGATATCAAACAGCCTAAAATTCCAGGGTCTCACCTTGACCTTGAATGCCTTGAGTTGTGCTTATATTCTACCTTAAATGCCATGGGGTATTTTCATGTTCAGTGCAATCAGTACGCAGTTTGTTGCTCTGATTCTAACTGCAGCCAAAGCACTGAGCTGCTTCTCAGTTTGAGACAGGGCAAAAATAGAGTAATGCTTATTTTTTCCCTATTTAACTGAAAGTGATTTGTAAGAGATTTAGAATTATGTAATTCCAAAGTGACAGAAAGTGCATTCAGCAAATAAGCACCTTTCTAATCCTACCCAGGATTGCAATGTTATTTGCACCAATGAAGATAAAATGTAATTCTGCTGAAATCAGATGAGTTATTCCCAGGTACGTGGGTGGCTGTAAAGCACACAGAATGATATCATGGCCTCCAGACAACCTCAGTTTTAGTATTTAATACTTGATAGGATACAAAAGTAAGAGTAAGTAAGACTAGCTACCCTTTGCTATTTCCATAGTCAGAATTAGCTGCACTTATTGTAGCAGAACAAAATAAGAATAAGAGAACTGGCAGAACAATGTTTTCCTCTCAACAAAAATATTTCCAAATATGTTTTTTGAGATTTAAAGAGAAATCATAGCAAATTTATAAACCAGCAAATTTATAAACCAAACAGAAGAAATGCAAGTAACAAAGAATTTAAAACAAAATTACTCTCCTGTTTTTCAAACTTTTTCATGAGACCAAGTCCTGAACTTGTACTAATGTCTCAGTGTGTCAGTGCAGACCTTTGAAGGCTCTTTAGGGGAGGAAAAAAAATTACAAGGTGGCTTGACTAGGAAAGATGTTTCCTTTTCTCGCTAATTTAACAGAGAGCGTTTGATAAAAGGATACTATAAACGTAGGCCCAGGAGTGGAAGGAAGAGACTAATTCCGTTTTTGAGACTTTTTATGTCTAGGACTGTGGTTCCCAGGAATATGAGAGCCTTGTTAACATGTAGCACAAGCTAACAATTACAGCCTGACCTGTGCTGGCTCTGTAGGAGATGTAGCAGACGTGGAGCCTGAACAGGACAGAGACAAAAGGAAGAGCTGAACTCAGTGACATGCACAGCAATAACTTTCATCACTCTCAGGTATGAAAATTACAAAAATATTGGATCCTGCAGATGCTGGGGCTCCCCCATCCCTAATAGTATGTTAGTAGAAGGCAGGAGACTTTTATTTTAAAGTCATGTCTGAATATTCAGCTAACAAAAACTTCAGTGCTTAATGCTCTGTGAGTCTTCCAGACTAGCAGAGTTACTGATGCATACAGAAGCTAAAGAAATCTCAAAAATAAATTGCCTGGGAACTGAAGCAGAGATAGTTATGAAAACTAAGGTCTTTGATTTTAGTAGCAATTTTCTCTAAGAGAATCTTTAATTGCTTTGTTGAGCAATTCTTCAATACAGTAATGTCTAACATATGTTGGCTTGCACAATTAAGACTTTTTAACTTGTGCTTCTAGTACCTGGGAAAGCTGACTGAGTCTAAGCAACTGTTTTCTAATTCGATTATATATGACAATATTAACAGCCCAGATGTTTATTCAATATATTTAAATTTGTTTATACGTACTTGGGACATAACCAGGATGCAGTGGAAACATGACAAGTTTAATTAATTTCAAACTTTCAGCTTATTTCCTCAGCTGACACTCGGCCTGATGTCAGAAGTAATGTACTGTGTTGTTCTTGGAACCCAGTAATACTTAAAATATCTGATACTTATTTTCTTCTACCTTTTTTTTTCCTTGCTATTTTCAGATATAAACAGGCTGTCTTTCAGAGGAATGGGTTCAAATCCAGCCATATAGTTAAAACATATGCAATATGTCAAGGTTTGCCTCACATTCTCTTCTGAAATACTTTGTTTGGATGTTTGGAGTCAAACTGATACTTGTTTCATATTAGCCTCATTAATAGGCATGTAATTGTAAGATAATTAAGCAATAACTCTTCTATCTCAGAACAAGTGGAATACATGCATTCCACTTCTATGTTTTTTAATTATCCTATAAGAAATCCTCAGTTATTGCTCTCACTTTATTAGAGTATTTTGTTTTCCTTTTACATGGAATTAATGATAGTGACAACTTTTTTTTTGGTCAATTAATTATCAAGTACTGTTTTCACAAAAATGTTTTCCCTTACTCAAGTAACTCTATAGATGGTCAGACTGTATTAATAAAATTAATTATTTGCAATTCTGCCCATTATTTTGTGAATAATTTATCTGGAAATAATTGGTCCAGATTCTCAGATGCTTTTAATCAGAAGAGCTCTACTGGAACCCAGAGAATTTTACTGATTAAAACCAGCTGAAAATTTGATCCATCTGCTGCCATGGTGGCCTTAATGTTGAACATAGGCTTTAACATGGTATTAATTTGTATAAGCTAAAATTGCTTTACTTTTATTTCTTATTAACTTTCTTAGCATGAGTACTCTCAAAACCATAATGGTATCTTAAAAATATAGCATTCATTTGAGATCAGTTACTTGGCTAAACATTGAGAATCTTTTCAATAAGGCATCAGTTGCTCAAGGAAACATTCACTTCAAAGAAAACCACAAACAAACCATGTTTTAGGAGCAGCATAAGGACAATCCCTTTTATATACTGATCATGACACTCAATGTCAATGATAAGTAGCATACTTGCAGTTCCTGCTCTCCTTTCTGTAGCTACTGTTGCAAGACTCACAATCAAAATATTTTTTCCTGGCCTTCCCATGGCACCATGGTGAGAAACATCACAGTTGAGAGTGTCTTTGTCCCAAAAGTCTTTATTCTACCAGTAACAAATGCTGTCACTGAGCAGCTGCTCCTGTGGATAGTGGGTGTATCAACATCTAGCATGTGCATTATCTAATGAAGCAGGGTGATAATTTTAGCATGCAGTTGGGAAAAGATCGCAAAATTCAGATCATGAGCCTTCTGGGTAACACTCTAACTTGCAAGCAGACTAGCAAAATAAAGGGCTGAATTGTGTAGATTTCTGTTATATTGTAAAAGCTTTTCAAACAAAAATGGAATATTAAGTAGAGAAGTGAAAGGACATTTTTGACCAAGACTTTTAGAATGTTCTCCTTCATAAAATTACAATAAATGTTTTCTTCTGTCCCATTGTCACAACAATGGTAAAACCAAAATAAACCATGGCATGAAGAACTTTTAACAGCATTTTTAAGGTTCCAATTTCACTTCAGCACGAAGGATAATATTCCTATAAGGAAATGATGAGATTGAAAGTGTCAGAATTTACAAATGCACTTTGCAGTTTTACTCAGGAAGCTGGAGACTATTTTGTGGGACTTCATGTGAGTGAATAAGAAGAGGAAAAAGAGAATACGGTTCCACTGAACTGGGCACCAGAAAACAATTTTTTTAGAGGTACTTGGTAGCCAAGGTACTAAAGGTATCCAGTTTCTATGTTCTTTCCTGTAATAGGAGTGTAGCACAAAATACCAGTATCATCCAAATATTTTGTTTAAGAGTGACCTAGTAAGTATTGATTTTTTTTTTAATATTGTTGACCAAAAGATAGCAAAATGTCTGGAGGAAAAAGTAATTTAAAATCCTGAAAAAGATTATAACAATTTTTTATGAAAAATTATTTACCTTCTTTCAATTGTTCGTATTGTTATGGTAAGTCACTGAATTTTGTGCCCTGATGTTAAAATTACGAATATTTCTCATGCTGGCTGATGTCAATGTGGATTTTTTGTCATTGTTTATTTTGAAAATAAATAAACTGATGTGTCATGTCTGCTTCATATTCTGAACACCTGTTTTTGGTCATTTCAGATACTTTCACATATTCAGCTCTACACCACTTCTGAATTTTAATTGCTTTTTTAGCAGGTAGGTAGAGTTTTTCTTTTTCTAATGAGACATAATAGTGATTTAGTGATTATCAATGGCACAGTTACAATTCTTGATTTCTATTACTTAAATGAATTATTTAATGATGAAATTTATTGATATATTTGATATTGAACATAGCTTCTGCTTCATATTGGATGACAGGTAGAAGGAACTGAATAAACATTTTGGTTGGATCTGTAGAAGTGTTCCTTCTTTTTTCTTCAAAGAAGGGGGTATTTCCTTTCTCCACTATGTTAGCATCCTTAAGGACAACATTCTCGTAGTAAAAAGAAGGGTTTATTCTGATACTTAGGAACATGATTTTATGTGTCAGGACCTCAGCTTGGGTAAACAGGACATTATCAGCCTAGAGCTGTATAAAATAGTTGTATTCAGCTGAGAAGCTGATCCTGGAAAATCCAATTATGTTGCTATTTTTTTATTTAGAACAAAATCAAGCCTTGTAATTTTTGTAACTATCTTTTGGGCTTTGTCTTTTCAATTTAAAATAATAAAATAATAACATGAGGTTTTCTCAAAATATGTGGTCAGAGAATGAGAATAACTTGGTAGTGGAAAGAAGTGAAAGACCAGAAATCCTTCCCAGAAGTCTTACTGAATTTACCTTTCATTTCACTGTGTTTCTGAGGATTTGGGATAGAAAATATTGAGCAAGTTTTATTTGATCTTTCCTGCATCAGCTAACTGCATTCCAGTAGAATTTTGCCCACTTCAGTGCCACAGATCTCAAGTAATTTCATTTCACTTTCAGTGAGTGAGAATTATTCCAATTACTCTATTTCTGTAAAGTAAGAGTCAGGGAACTTTTCATCAAAAAAGCATGCTCCATAAATACTTGATATGGTAGTTTCAAGCTTTTCGATCCTGAAGTATTATCCCAAAGTGATTTTAACTTTCCCTTTATCAAAGTTGTAGGTATGGACTCCTGTACTATAGGAAACTTGCTTTCTCTTGTTCCCTTCTGTAACAGTACAAGAACTATTGACCTCATAATTACCAATACAGGATGTTGGAATTTACTGTTTGGAAGGGGTTGACTGAAATCATGTGGTCTAGATGGTTTTAAATTTAATTTAATTTTATTTTTTTTTTTTTTTTAGCAATAGTCTTCATCCGAGCCATCTGTAATAAAGGTGTGTTGCTATCTAATGAGATTTCTGGTATTAAATAGTAGAGACATTGTAGTCTGTTTTAAAACAGCACTCACTGCAAAAAGTGATGGTAGAGCTTCTAGAATAATTAAGTTTACCAGAAGAATCTAAAACCTGCTTTTTTGCAAACAAATTACAGCCCATGCAAGACAAGAACAGTAGATTTACTCTTCAGAGACAGGTGATCAATAATAAAAAACAGGGCAGAGAAAGTATCTGAGAGGGTGCAATAATGACCTACTTTTCCAAATATTTTCATGGTTGGGGGATTTACATTTGGACTGTTTCTAACTTTCTTGGTAGATCTTAACAAAATAACTGCTGACAATGTCAAAGTCAAGGATTATAAAAGATTCAATTGATAAGAAATAACATATCACCTATGTGTATTTTCCATTGTGAAAGATTTTGTTAAAATACAGTCATTCCTTTTTCTGTGCCTTCATGAAACTGATAGAACATTTCTGCTGATAGACTTTTAAATGTGGGAAAAATACGGAAAATATCAAGAGATATGAAAGGTTTTTCTGTAAATCTTGTGGTTAATAAATGAGCAAACTTGAATGATTAAGTTAAAATGATGGTTAAAAAATGATACATACCATGGAACTGGCAAAAAGTATTACTCAAAATTGTATTCATGCTCTTCACTTTATGGGTATATTCTCAGAACCTAGTTTTGTGTTATTCTTCTGAAGCTCTTTTGCATTCTTTCTTTGATCCATGACTTTGCCACTTTAAAGAATTACTCTAATTTCCAGATCACTTATCTTTCTCTCTGAAAAACTCTTACTTGGAAACTTTCTAAGAAATTCTAAAAAGCACCTGACTTTTAAAATAATGAAAGCAAATAAGACCTATCAATTGTACTTCTGCAGAGCAGTGAAAAATAAGCTCTTCTCTTTGTATTTTTAAGATTGAATTTCTTAAGAATACAGGAAAAAAAATAAAAATGTGAAACAGTATATCCTATAAGGCACTTTATATATAATATAAAAATTATGATGTCAGCCTCTACAGCTGTTAAGATCCAGTTATTAAAATTGCTATAGAAATGCCTCTGACAGAATTAAGGTGCAAACAAGACCATATGCTAAAGTCAATAGCATAGATTTCATTGAATAGTAAATGTTCAGAGGGAGAGAGGGAAAGGGAGAGAAAGAAATAGAAAAAGGCGGGGGGGACGTGATGGAGAGAGTGACAGAAAGACTAATTAAGAAGAAAATATCACCACTCTGTGCATCCCGATGACGTCCTGTTGATCCTCTTCTGGTCTTCTCGGTGATGGTCCCACAAAACGCAGAGTTCTGTGGGTTATTACATGTTCAGGCTGGCTGGGAACACCCAGGTACCTCCTCTGGCAGGGAAGTTTTACACTGTCTCTTGCCATAGACTCTGGATTGGTTGCATCACTTTGCATCACGTGCAGTCCTCTGGCACAAAGCCTCAGGAATGAGTCTGGGGGTGCTTTGGGGGTCTTTGATAGTTTATGATCCTCAGGTGCCTCTCTTGTGAATGTCCTCTGTGCGTGGCCTTCCCAGGGTGGGGGGATTTTACAACAAGTAAGAAAAGCCAGCAAAGGAGGATGGGTGTTCACCATACCCCCAAAAGCTCTCCTACTCTTTCCTTGGTTTGAGGGGAATGTGTGCAAACCTGGCCTCAGCAGATGAGTCTGTGGGCTATGGCCCAAACCTGGCCAGAGGTGGTTCTCAGGACAGCTACTGGGCTTGGCTTTCCTTGTGGATACCTTCTTCTCCCTCAGCCTTGTTTAATTTTCTCCAGCCTGAGATAATTGGACAATGGAGTCACTATTAGGTGGCATAACTCACAGTCCAGTTCCAGTGAGGAGGTATATTCAGGGAAGGGTGGGCTTCCGTGGTCACAGCTCCTTTATACAGTTTTGCCAAAATGGGCAGAAGTCCTTCTTAAGAATGCTTAAGCCAATAATTTTCATTCTCTTATAATGGCCAAGCAGTCAACAGCAGTGGTGCAATATTATAGATGTGTGCTGCTGTGGTTTTGGCTCAGATATACAAGATATACAAGTGCCAAAGGAGGTAACAGAGAAGAGGTGTTTGCACATACCTTATTAAAGATGATCTCTAAATGACTGCCACATTTACACTTCATATTGATCCAAAGGATGAGTTTCCCTATCAGCTATAGAAACCAGTATAATTCTAAAAGGCAGTCACTAATCATAGACTGACCTTTGACTTTGATTTTATATCCTTAACACAAATGCACATTCATTCCATGCTGGAATATCAACCAACAAATATGGTAATAATTCCATTGAGCATTTTTGTACACTTGCTCAGAGCATTTAACCTAAACTTAAAAAGACCATGCTGAACATGTATTTTCTTGGGTCGAGTATTATATTTGTGCATAACTTTAGACCACTTCAGAGTACTTATAGAAATAAAAATGTGTCTATGTCTGCCTAGTCAGGTGAGCTGTTGATATTGAATGTAATGATGTTGTACAAGAGGAATGAACTCCCGATTTTCAAGTAATAGAGGCAATACTTGATTTTTTTTTTTATTCTGTTTCAGTGGGACCAGACTTTTTCCCAGGGTCTGTCTCCTGTTTGTTGTGTAATCTTTATTGAATCAACGATGCCTTATTTTGTTCGCATTTAAATTACTTACTGTATTCTTACCTCTTTCACATGGGTGATACACATATAGTTAAATTTGGACTTCATTTAGAGGAAGCCGCTACCTTTAAAGTACCTCTCTTAGACTCACAGACTCACGGAGTATCTCAAGTTGGAATGGACCCATAGGGGTCATTGAGTCCAACTCCTTGCTTCCCACAGCACTACCTAAAACTAAACTCCAAGCAGGACTGAGGAGTCATCTGGTAGATTCTGTGTCTGGTTAAAAATCATATTGACAGGTTTCTGTCAATTTGTGTCTAGTCATTTCTTGTGATGCAGTCTCACCTGAAGCACATCATCTCCTTGGGCTCATGACTGAATGCCTCCATTAATCATGGTATTTGCATTAGTCAGACACTTAGGTCACCCTTGCTAACAGCTAAATGTCAGCAGAGAAAATTCCATGGGCCTAATGGAACTTGCATTTAGAACAGTAATATCTAAAAAACTCTTCCAATTCCCAATGTTATGGATTTTCTCTGTCAGTAAAAAACCCCATCCTTTAATACTTAAACACAGTAATATTTAATCTTCTTTTAGCTAAATGGAAATGTATTGTGTTTTGTGAGTATGTATTAGCTGTGGTTAAAAAATATTACATATTATCTGTGTTTTAAAGCTAAGCCTAATGTTGTACAAGTACAGAAAGGAGAATCATTGAGAAACAGTTCTTGTGGATCAGAGGAAATATGCATGGTTATCTCCAAGCCTGGGACACACCCATAAAATATGCAGTGTCTGAACTCCTATATCAATTATATCAGTCAAAATTTGATTTTCTGTACATTCAACATGTATTTCAGTAATATACCAGTTTAGAGAAAATACAGTAACTGATCATTTTTTACACTAAGAAAACCACTTTTATTTGTGCCAGGAATAACTGCATATTTTCAGCAAGGAAAAAAAAGGAATGGTTTTTCTGTGTAAATAATAGATAAAGTACAACAAAAAAAGCATAATCCAGCTATCTTCTCTGCAGGAAAAAATAAACCCATATAAGCCCAATTTGTGTAGAAAGACCCATTAGGCAGGAAGTTAGTAAGCCAGAGTCTGTCATATGGCTCTGAAGGGAATAAGTTAATGTTGGGAGTTTGGTGCCTTAAATAAGAAATGCGGAAGGGAGAATTTTCATCATTTCATTATTTCTCATTAGTAATTTACTCTAAAAACACTTTGGACAAGCATTTTACAATACTAGTATAGAAGCTAGAAGAACACTGATTGTTATAATAAAGTTATTACTATCAAGAGGCTACCCTATGACTCCTAGCACTTCCACTCCAGAGTGCTCCACATTCCCAGGGGAGAGTGTCATTGCAGAGGTGTGTCACTTTAATAAACACCAGGAAAAAAAAAATCTTGAATGTCATCTGAATGAAAGATGAATTCTCAATTTGATCATGTACAAGGAGATTTGTAAGCCTCATAAAACCATAGCCTTATACTTTCTGGGTACAGGTATGGTAATTTACCATTTCTGTACCATTAAGCACCGTGGTCCATGCTGCCCCATTTTTAGGCTTAAATCTATATTTTGTATGCCTGAAGGGGTTAAGAGGCATATCCTTCCTGGATATCAAAATGTTAAAGTAGTGGAATGCTCTGGGTATCCTGACTGTGTAGGGAAAGTCTACCTCCCAAAACTTGAAAAAATGAGTAAGGTTTGTTTGTCGTATAATATCCAGCTGTAAACCTAGCACTGCCAAGTGCAGCACCTAAACCGTGTCCCTGAAATCACATATACATGTGGCTTACAAGCATAGAGAGTTCCTAATCTTTTCCACTGAAGATATTGTCAACCTTTCTACTTAGGTTAATCTTGGCTGACTGAGACCATATATACATGTACACTCATTCAGAAGATGCTTTTAACTAGTGTATGTATGATACTTATGGCTGGTGTATGTATTTTCTAATTATTCTTGTCTTTGCCTTTATCTCCTTTCAATCAGGAAATGGAATCTGAAAGAACTCTTAAATGCAGCAAGGTAAAGTCGGAATGGGATCAGGGATCATAAGTGAGAAAAAATCAGAACTGAAAAAGCAGTATATAGCAAAAGCCCTTTATCTTCTAATTTAGGACAGGTTTCTCTAACCCAGTAGAAGTCAGTTTCCCTTAGGTATTTTGAAAATCCCACTTTATCTGTCTCTACAAGGCTGCTCTCATAGACAGGTATGATGTACTGCTGATTGCTTATGAAGACCTAAGGACTCCAAAAGGAACATGCCTGATAGAAAGCTTTTGTGAAAATTACCCAGCTCAGATTTCCTGGAAATACAGTCACAATAGTACGTAAAGGTGTAAAGGACTAGGGGTGTGATGCAACTCTCATCAAAATTACACGGTGATGGATCACTCCATAGAAATACAGTGGCAATATTCTTGAGAGAGATTCAGTGATGCATGTATTACAAATCAGTCCTGCAAGGATGACTGTGCATTTCAAACTTCTCCGACATAAAGTTCAAAAATTACAAAATGGTCTTTCATATTTGTCATGGATTGTACAACTATTTAATGGCTTTACTCACAGTTACTGTACATTGTGATTCTTCAAAAAGAGTAGGCCAGGCTGTAGGGAGGAAGACTGGGGAGTTATTTTATTCTGCCTGCTGCACACTGGATTGCACTGGGAGCTGCCTGCAAGAAGGGAGACGTTCTTTCTAGACAGTAACAGGGCTGCTTTATGGGGGGGTCACTTCAGATTGTGAGGTGGGATGGGCAGAGTAAAAAGAGAGCAGTAGAAGTCATCTCAGCAGGTTAAATGTCCTCAGAAAGGGCAGGAGTCTTCTCAACAAGGGAAGTTGCAAGGGACAGAAAAAGCAGAGGGGTGAATGGCTGCTCTGGGGTTAGGACAAACCTGGGTTACTGTAGGACTTGAAGGCTGAGAAAGGTTGAACTTCTGTTCTTCATAGACTATCACAAATATAGTTCAAGAAGAAAAATTCAGCAGCCATGCATCTTCTCTTTCCAAACCAGTGTTAAACAGGACCTAGCCTTAACTCTTGGTGGTCAGTGTCACTTAGGGAAGGGGGCTTTCACCTTCCCTTTGCACTTTGTCTGGCTCTACCCTCTGGTTTGAAAGGAGCATGTACTCTTATGTATGGGATTAGCACATTCCTTTCAGCCTTACTTTTAGACCTGCAGCCTTTTTTCCACCATCTTCACAGACTGAGCTCTTTTGTGGATGCATTTTTACAGTTTCTACATGCTTACATTGTTGATATTTTTACAGCATAATAAACTAGTAATTGATAGTAATAACACTTGTCTTTTCCCTGCTTCATTTTTACAGGTAGTTATTGTCAGAAAAGTGTCAAAATGTAAGCATATTCTGACTACCATATACGTATCTTTTATACCATATTGCTCACCTCAAACCTGGGAAACGTATTTCCACCTTTTGACTCTTTCTATTGCATTTATGAAGGGGAACAGGAAGACAAACAAATGAAAAAGATTTTGTTGTATCTGACCCTTTTCCCTGCACTCTTTCTCTCTCAGTTCCACCTCAAACTCCTATCTGGAAAGCGGCAGGAACCAATCCAACACTACTGCCAAACAATGCAGGGGTATAAGTCTGTGTTCACTACATAGGATCCAGAACATGTTTTTCTTTAGGCAAAGAGCAAAGAAACTTGACATAAGGATAACTCAGCAGAGAAAAGAAACAGAAAAAGTAAAAAGAAAATAACAGGAACCAGAATCAAATAATTGGGACAGAGAAATTAGAGCTAAAAGTAGATTAAAACCAAGAACGCAAAAGGAAAAGGTAGGCATGTTTTTAGGTGGAAAACTATAACAATTTTATTGAATATATTCATTTGTAGTCATTCTTTGAAGGATAATAAAAATGCAAATCAAAGTTGCAGTAAATAAACAGAAATGATGGCAGAAGACAGGAATATTTGAAAAAGTAAAAACCTCAGTGACATCCAAGATTGTACCAGGTGTTTTCCCACATTGCATATATTTTTTGTCTGGAGTGATTAGCATACAAGGCAATCTCAGAGAATTTCAGGTACCTGTGATAATTTTTCCTTTGAGGCCATCAGAGAGTCTTTCATTTCTCTGTCTTCCCAGTCTATGAAGCCTCTGGAATAAAAGTCCGGTGTCTAGATGGGAAGACAGCTGTGAAAACATTTTACAAATCAGTATCAACCATATTCTCGAAACAGACCTGATCTAAATATTCACAGATAAATGGACATCACACACCATTTCTTTGTACAGGCAATACATCAAGATTTCTTTCTGAAATTTCTAGCAATGGTGGTACAGTCTTTAAATGTATCTCACATTTATGTTGGCAGAAATTAGGTCCCACACTTCAGGTAAGGACAAAACACCATAGAGCTGGTTCTCAGTAGATATTTTGTTTGTCCATACTTGGACCTTCTGTAAACAGCTACATATGACTCAGCCTCAGTATTCAGTTCAGAAAGCTGGAAACTTTTTGTAGATGATAGATCAGCTCTCTGCTAGAAGAAGTTTGTCAGCAAATGGTTCTCTGTTATGAGGACATTTTACAGAGATAATTTTGTTACATAAACACATCATACTGAAAGGATATTCTCCTACTTTTCCTGTCTTGGTAAATGTAAGAATGCTCCTCTTCATCTTGCACTGTAAGAGGTGTTTTGATTGAAATTTGCATGCTGGTAAAACAAATATGGTTCTGCCCCTGGTTTCACCAGGGTGAAATTCCATTTGTTACATGAAGAAATGCCCCTATACAGATGCAACTGTTCTTTTACCAGCAATAGTATAAATTGAAATTAGTTCTATTTGGTACATATAAATTGAGACTAATACTTACATAGGTAATTTTTCCTAAAACACCCACAAACATATCTCCTAGTATGAAAGAAGTTTCAAGGAAAAAAGGTATCAGCAAGCCAAAGTGAACTAATCCCTGAAGGTCTTTGCAGAGAACTTCTTGTTAATTTTTAGTGAAGCAATCAGTATATTGACTTTATCTTTAAATATTTTTATGTACAAAATAACATGAGGAGTGGGAACAGTTCCTTTAAGAAAAGAAGAATGAAGTCAGAGATTAATGGGAGTGACAGCTAGAGGGGTGCTAGCTTCTAGCTATGGACCATGGTGGTCACAATTCATGAGAAGCTTGTTAAAAATAAATCAAAACCCAACAGATTCCCATCCCATTATTAAAAAAGGACTCATTAAATAGTTGAGTTTAACACATCTGAAAGCTCCACTAATGTTGTTTGTTCCAGAGGAATGCAACTCAATAAGCCATCCAATGGTGAAGATTGAGACTGAGTTGAGAGCAGGCTGTAGTAGCACTGGTTTGGTCCTTGCTCATCACAAGGTGTGATCAAGCAACTGTAAACTATAGGAATTTCCTTTAGTGTTTGCTGTGGCAGGAATAGTCTGAGTCTGTTTCACAAATGTTAAAAAAATGCCCAGGTTTCTCTGTCTGGATCATCATAGACAGAATCAGTTCTCACAAATTACACCTCTTGTAAAGAGCTATAAGGGAAGGAGATGTGAGCCTTGTTAACAAGAAGAATTTCGTAATTTTTCAGACTATGAGAGGTAGGATGATCACAAGTGACAGAAAAATACTATAAAGATTATGGAAACTGAACTGATGAAACCTACAGAAAACAGAAGCCCTAGATAAAAAGCCTCAGAAAATTTCACACCTGGAAAGCCCTTATTTAGAAGATCACAGGATCACAGGTTGTTTGACAATTCTACACAAGAAGGAAAGGTAAATTTTATTAGGCTGGGATATCTAAAAGGAAACAGGGCCAACTGGAGTTACTGAAAGCCAGAAAGATATGTGTGATTCCATGTGACTAGTCCAAGGAACATGTAAATTGAGTAGAGACATGATCTCTCACTGTGTAAATTTGGAAGAATCCTAAGTTTTTACTACTTAGACCATAATGCTATCTA
>VXBB01022866.1:262260-367361 GCA_013399915.1 Illadopsis cleaveri
ATCTTTTCCCAAAGCTTTTTTTTTTGTGATTCCCAAATTCGTTATGCATTTCTAATTCTAGCACTTCTCCAAAAGATTTATGGATTGCCCTTACCTGATGTTGACATTGCTGCCACCCCTGGGCTAGAGTGAATCATCTCCTGGGAAGACTAAACCCAAAACTTACTACAAAAAATACTTAGTATTTAATTTAACTTTAAAAAATCATTGACTGATTCAGAAGGAAAAGAGCTCTTCTGACTGGAAAGAAGATGCTCAAGCCTGGGCACCTAGTCTTCTGTATGTTGAAAACTGTGGGTCATGTAAATATGTAGTGTCTCTCAGACCTTGGGCAAGCACGCAAGGGTGTGCATGTTTCCCTGCAGTCTTCATCAAGATGACACCTCAAATAATTAGACAGCTTTGGGTTGTTCATAGGTACAGAGTGAATAAACAGATGAGGATACCAAGGCAAGGATATTTCTGGTGGATTTCCAACTGCATTGTGTAACATGCTCCTTTGGGCCAAGCAAAGATAGAATCAACTTTAGAGCTTTTGCTTCTGCTATTCTGCCAATATTGTATGACTTCTAGTACCACCTTTCAAATTTGCTGTAGTGTTGTTGCCTGTCATAATTAACACTGCTTTCTTTACAATTTAATATGGTCCTTCTGCTTCTCTTTGAGGAAAAGAGCTTCAGTTTTCCTAAACTGACACATTGACAGACTGGGGCTGTAAGAGCCATGTACATGAATATTCAAGCATTTCAGCCCTTCCAAACATTGCAGGTTTTTGCCATTGTGCTGGTTTTGGCTGGGATAGAGTTAATTCTCTTTTTTCATAGAAGCTGGTATGAGGCTGTGTTTTGCATTTGTGGTGAAAATAGAGTTGCTTTTGTCATCATTAAGCAGTGCTTGCACAGCATTGAGGCCTTTCCTGCTTCTTACCTCAACCCACCAGTGAGGAGGATGTGAGTGCACAAGAGGTTGGGTGGGGATGCAGCTGGAACAGCCGATCCCAGCTGATCCAAGGGATATGCTACAACATATGGTGTCATGTTCAGCATATAGATCTGGGGTAAGAAGGAGGAAAAAAGTGGGGGGAGGAGATGTTCACAGTGATGGTGTTTGTCTTCCCAAGTCACTGCTACGCATGATGGAGCCCTGCTCTCATGGGGATGGCTGAACACCTGCTTGTAAGTGGGAAGAGGTGAATGAATTCCTTGTTTTGCTTTGCTTGTGTCTGCAGATTCTACTTAAACTCTCTTTATCTCAACTCATGATTTTTTTCCAATTTTACCATTCTGATTCTATTCCTCATCCCACCGGGAGGTGGGAGTGGGCTTGAGCAAATGTCTGTGTAGAGCTTGGTTGCCTGCCGGGTTTAAACCATGACAGACATACACCACCAAATTCTCCACGTTTTTAAAGTCCTGAAAGTGATCTTGCATAGTATGAAGAGAGATATCTTTAAACTACACCAATGTAAGTGTCCTCAAAATACAGAGTTTTCAGCAGATCAGATATCTGTCCTGAACACCATTATGCCTCAGTCAACTCCAGCTAGAGTCATGCTCACATGGTGTTAGCAAACCCCTGTTTGATACTGGCTAAAGCAGACTGAAACCTCAAGGAAGACAAAGCCAGCAGGTGTAATCTGTGACTGCATACTTCATCAGTTCTTGCCATAAGAAGCCAAACCGGATGCTAATTTTTCCAGAAATTGAAAACTTGAATCTTATCATCTGTACAGAATTAAAATGGAAATTATTTGAAATAAATAAAGAAGAAAATTGTTAAGATATTGGAAAGAGACAAAATAGATTCTAATTTATTCAGATTACAGAACTTTCGAAGTACAGAAATATGCTTTAACTCAAAGGAAACAGATGAACTGTTAGCTAAAAATGGCAAAAAACTGCCTTGACTTTCTTGTTGAAAGGGTGGTTATTTTCTACAGTTTCTGCAATGAGCTAAAATGAGCAATTTATTTTGTATTTATTTGCCTTCAGACATGTTTCTATTTATGGCCACATGGTATGCTCAATGGAGTCTTAAAATAGTGAGGCTGGGTTCACAGGATGACTCAATGGATCAGCATGTAGAAGAGGGCGGATGCAGCCTCTCTGTCGGGGGCAGGATGGCAGCAAGTGCCCCTTGTTGCTCCTCTATGGGTGTCCACAGGCTTCTGATGAAACAGCTGGTCCAGTCCCAACATGACATTTTTGAAATAACCACAGTTAATATTTGACATCCCTGTTGGTCTTACCAATCAAAAGGCTAAAGGCTAAGTAAACTGTGGTGAAAGATATTGGCTCTCAAATTTTGTGACCTCTGGGGTCAACTCAAATAACAATGATGGTTAAGGGGAAATGCCTCCATCACAGCCACTGGCAGCACATGCACCATGCAGACTAAGTACAGCATTCTCTATCCAATAATACTCTACAGGGACTAAGTACTGCATTCTCTATTCAATAATGCTGTCCAGGGAGTGGGTGCCCAGGCCAGGGCTGCCCCAGCCAGACACAGCCAGTTCCAGCTGGACACAGCTGGTTCCAGACAGACACAGCCGGTTCCAGCTGGATCCAACCACCCACCGCAGAGCTGAGCCCATGGCCAGGGTGTGGGGGTGCCTCAGGGGAATAAATTCAAGAAAGGGCAAAACACAACACAGAACATTCTGAGGAAAGAGTAGATAAGAGAAATAACCCCATGAAACACCAAGGTGAGAACAAAGGGAGAGGGCAGTGCTGCTCCAGGCCCTGCAGCCTGTGCAGAGGACCATGCTGGAGCAGTATTCACGTCAGAGTTGTGTTGGTTTTGTCTGAGGTAGGGTTTTCTTCCCAGTGGGTGGTATGGGGCTGTATTTTGGATTTGTGCTGAACACAGGGTTGATAATAGAGATGTTTTTGTAATGGGAGGTTGGGAGGAAGCACAGCCAGAACAGGTGACCCAAACTGACCAGATGGATATTCCAGAGAGTACATGATGCTCAGCAGATAGAGGAAAGAACGAAGGAGGGGTATTACATTTGGAGTGATGGCAATCGTCTTCCCAAGCACCTGTGATGGGCCCCAGCTCTACTGGAGATGGATGAACACCTGCCTGCTCATGGGAAGCAGTGAATTAATTCCTTGTTTTGCTTTGCTTGCAAGCCTAGCTTTTTCTTTCCCTATTAAACTGTCCTTATTTCATCCCACAAGTTTTCTAGATATTACTCTTCTGATTTTCTTCCCAGTACTGAAGGGGACGGGGGTGGGTGGAGTGAGTCTGGCTGCATGTTACTTGGTTGAAGGATGAGGTGAAACCACAACAATAGCCCATGGAGGACCCCCGCACTGGGCCAGGTGGATATTTTCCAACAGAACTGCAGCCCGTGGAGAACCCATGGTGGAGTATGTACTGTAAAAATGCAGCCCACAATGGGGAAGACCTACTTTGCACCATTGAGTCTGAGGAGAAGTTAAGAGGAGTTGGAAATAAAGGGCTGAAGTTGTTTCTGGGAAGAAAGGGTAGATGGGGAGAAGATATTTTATATATTTTTTTCTCACTACCTACATTTTTTCAATTGACAAGAAATTAAATTAGTTTTTCTTCATGTTAAATCTTTTTTCCATGATGGTTGAAGGTAGCTTATCTCATAACCTTTATCTCAACATATCTTTTTCATCTTATTTTCCCACTCATCTTTTTGAAGAGAGGGCGTGTGAGAGAAGCTGAGTAGTGGCCAGGACGACATGTTCAACCCACCATGCACAGCTCACATGAACACTAAATTAACTAATTTCCATTTCAAATAAATAAATTACTTAATTTTTAGTTCAAGCATTTTTAAGTTCTCAAAAGTCAACATTCTTGACTGAGACTTAGCATAGGAGTAGAATTCTTGTGTTAGCATCCTTGCTTATGAAGAGGGTTTTTCTAGTCTGGCAGTTTTGGATGTCATGCAGGTGCCTTTGCAAGCCAGTGTATGCCATACCTTTTCAGGAGCTATGTCCAAGACACTGTGTGGTCTATTTGAGGTCGCCCATTTTCTGATGAACAGGATAACTCCGTTTAAATCCAACAAGACATTTGAATTTACTTAACTCAGCCCTCTTGTCTGGTAAGGAGGTCTGCCAAGACTTTACACTTACTTTAAAAAATCCAAGAGACTTCTTATGCTTCTAAGCATACATTATGAATGCACTTGAGTTAGATGGCGGGCTATTTTAAACAATAGTTTCTCATCAACACACTTTCTGAAAAGTGTGGAGAGTGAAAATTCTCTGAGTACCCTCCTCTTCCTTGTATTTCTCCATCAATTCTCGGAGCCAGCTGGTCAAGGCAGGTGGCTTTGTTTTGGAGAATGTGACATCAGCTGATTAAAACATAGTGGCCAACCTGTGAAAGTACTTTCACAAGATGAACACTCATCTATTTCATCTGTGAAGCAACACTCCAAAATAGTATATGGTGGACAGTGAGGGGATGCATGTCTGAACAAATAAATTAAATTGATTCCATTCAGCCAAATACCAACTTCTAAATAAATTTAACTTAAAACAAATCTATTTTTTATGCTTATGTTTCTATGAAATCCTTCTTCATATCTGAAACAAGACAGATTGCTGCTGGGCTAATACTGTAGCTGCTGCCAGGAGTCTGTGAGATCCCTTAGAAAATGGAAGAAATTACTACAGTTTTATTAAAAACAAGCAGACAAACAAACCATAGCATTGCAGTGGGAAGATATTGTAGTGCTCACATCATTGCTTTTCTGTGCTTTGTGTCCCCAAGGAAGGTACGTACTGGAATGGACGTCATTGGTACAGACACTCAGCAGCTATTTCCGGATATAATTAAGAATAGACTGTTCTGCAATACTTTTTTTAATTAATTACCAGGTGTATTTTTGATACAAGACCATTTTGCTTCATAGTCTTCTATTTTGCAAGACTGTTTTCTTAAAATTTTATTTTATTTTGGAAAAGCTGTCCAAATTGCTTTTCTTTACCCTGTTTTTGCTAAGTTTTTATAACTTCTATCATTCTTTTGTGATTAATTCTGTGGATTTGTACTAACTTATCATGTTGCTTATTCTTCTGCTTAAAAAAAAGAAAAAATAATCTATTCCCTGAATATAAATATTTACTCTGAAAATACATGGTGAATATTTCCATTATACCATGTATTATGATTATTTTATTCAATTGCACCTGTTTTTTTTTCTCACGACTGCACAAGCTTTTTGTATCCAAATTTACATCTTTGTTAATATTGCAATTTCGCTCTCTCCAACTAATTTTTAAAATTTATTGGGGACGGTATTTTTCTATTTACCGACTTTGAGATTAATATTAAATTAGTGATTAATCCCAACTTTTTCATATATTTAAAAATAATTCTGTACTTACCCGGATAAATATATAAAGAATTCTTTAGAGCATAACAAACACACTCCTCCTGGAAGAATAATAACAAATACGTAGCCCCCGTACTGCCAGTGAAATGGTGAGGGTTGAAGAGTAGCCCATTTTATTGACAGACAAGGAAATACTGATCTGGCTCTAGTGTTGTGACCAGCTGGATTCTGTGCTATTTTAAAGAAAATATTGATATGAAAATTTTCATGATAGAATTTATAATCTATAGCCACAACCTCTAAAAATTATATAGGGCTGCTGTATTTCTGGCTTTCCTGTGATATGTATCTTGGTGGCAAATTCTATTACAGCACATCTTGGTTGGACTTGTTAACAGTTACATCTTCCAGGTTATGATTGGTCACATATTTCATTCACCTTTTTCAGCCACTTATGACACTGGTTCTGTGTCTTTGGGTTTAGGGAACATGATAGAACATTCTTCCTGAACAATTATATCCATATTTTAGTAAGCTTATTTAGTTCTATGTCTGTGTTTGTGTCTTTATAGCTTATCCTTGGTCACATCTATATGAAGTTCGCCTATGTTATATTTAGCATATTCATCTGTATGAGGACACCTATTTCCTTGAATAAACTGACCAGACATTTTGAATGTGACAACAGATTAAAAATAATTGTGAACAGTGTTTCCACTAACTGAGGACTTGAAGTTATGTTGTTAGAAATTACTGGCACTTAAAAATAAATATGCAGTTATTTCCCACTGGAATTGTATCCATAGCAATGAGAAGGTTATGATGTTAGCAACTCTGTGGATATTTCAGATTTGGGGTTTCATCAAATTCCTAAAAACACCTTTTGAAACTAAGTTTTTGAAATCTGCTGGGATAATTCTAACTATGTATAGCAGCACAATCTATGATCATTTTTCTTTGAAGACTATGATACAGGAGAGGGATTTATCTCAATAATCTTAGACATTTAAAATTTAAATTAATTTAAAATCTTTTGTCCAGGTCTAAAGCAGTAATATTAAACTCCTTTTAAATTCAATAGAAAAGAACCACCACTTCCAGAGAAGTTCATCTTCTCACAGAGTAAACAAGTAAAGTTGCATAGTATTAATTTTATTCAAGATGTAGGGCTTCTTTCAGTGCTAAATTACTCTGAAGTGTGGTTTATATTGCCACTTATCTGACATCTGGACACACATGGGATTCTATAGCTTGAAGTAAGTGATAGATTTCACTGGAGACAAGTGTATGATTTGGTGTGGTTTGATAATTGTTTTGATGCGTGGTTACTCTCCTTTAACCTAAGCTGTCTCAAGAAAAGTCGACTTCTCCATAGATAACTTAATTCACACGGTATGGAGAAAAAATCCTAGGAACATAACTAACTCTGATCATTAATTTTCTGTCATTGGAAGACTGACCTTGAGCTGCACTTCAGATCTGCTCACGCACTTTACAAGGCCCTCAAAATATTTCACAGCCTAACTGCAGAAGCGCAAAACAGTGAGTAATGGGAGTCATGAGAAGATGCAGTTACCATCTGATGATCTACACATGGACACTACTTGTCTGAGCCCCACTGGCATATAGCAGCAGTCTGAGCCACAGTGTGAGCTATTCCCAATTTCAGACCAGTGCCTTATTCCACATCTCATGCTCTCTGTTCATGAGAAGGACTTGTTCAAAACCCCATGCTTATCAACATATTGTAATGAAATGAGAGTTTGAGACTGGGAAAACTGTGGGCTTTGAGTGAAAGACAACAGGTATTACTACTTTGAATAAATTCATTTAGTGTCACTAAATCAGTGAGATTTGGTTTGGTTTTTTTTCTTCTGCTTAGGAGCACAGGCAAGAGTGCCTTGAGCACTCACTGGGTGCTTTTACAGAGTTTCCTTCAGTCTAAATCATAAGTAAGAGAGCTTGTATTCCCTGTGCTAGAATTCCCTATGGGTTTTCTGTATATTCTATAAAAATGGTAACCTTTCACATCCAAGGATAACATTTCTGCAGTATTTTCCCACAGAATTCAATCAGTAAATAAGTTCCATCTTTCTGATTTGTTATGCTAAAACTGTTTGAGTTGTAAGCCATTAAAAACTTGCTTAGCAACTCAGTTTCTTTAAGGAATCACACAGTCTGATACTTACACTGCATTAGACCCTAACCATATGTTTTGTTTGTTTGCTTGTTTGGGGTTTTCTAAGAGATGTGTGAGGTTCTCCTTACACCTATTCTTGAAGGTGGAGAAAGCTCCCTAATTAGCACTATCAAGTGCAGTGTGAAAGCCCTGATCACAGCCTCACATTTAAACTAGACTTGTTGCTCGGCTTCTGGTTATCTCCATATATGGGCAGTGTTTCTTTTGCCATGTGAATACCAACACATGGAGTTAACCATGAACTGTCAATATCCATTTATAGACAATTATCCAAATACATTGTTATGATGCTTAAGACTAATAACTCCCTTCAAATCATGCTATAGCTTCTTCTGTGTTTTGCTTAGTTGTTTCTTGTATACAGTTTCTAAAAAGCTTCTGGGGAGTCTACCCATGCTCCTTCCTTCCAAAGTGATTTTGATGTTCAATTTTTAATCAGCTTAATTTCCCACAAAGTTTTGCAGAGGTGTACTGCAAAAGCATGTATCCCATTATTCAAACAACCCACTTGTTTCTGGATAAATGGAATCTTTCTCTAATACATCAGTTTCAGAACATACAGAAACTGTTTTGACAAGATTTGAAAACTGGAGGCTGCCAAGGATAGCTATGAGCATGACCAGTGAATTGAAAAATGTGTCTCCTAGCAAAAGAATTTAAAATTTTGGCTTGGTTAGCTTACTAAAGGCAATGATACACTATAAGTTTCCCTCAGACATTTCAGAATGACTATACAAGGAGCAGAAATGTGGTGGTGGAGGGCATTCCAGTATAATGTGGAGAAATGGTACGAACACCAGACATGACTCCCAAAGTTACATTAATTCAACCTGTAGTAGAAATAACCAATCAAACACATGACTTAGATAAGAATTATCCCAGTTTCTTTTCTCTGGTAATATTCAGACCTTCTTTTTCTTGACACATAGGCTGAGAAAACTTTCTCGGTTTTTTCTTCTCTGACGGATTAGTTTATCAAATAGAAAGAATAATTCCATGCTTTTTCTACCTACTTCTTTCTTTGATTGGTTTTGGAGGTGGGATTTTTATTTGATTTTAGATTTTTGGCCTTTCCCCTCTAACACAGCGAGTTTTTAACAGTATTTTTTCCAGAATACATCAAGTGACTCTCCCTCTCTGTTGTGAATATTAAAATTTGATCAATTGAAAATCTAAGACTTGTAAACAAAACAGTTTTGGGACTGGAAAGATTTTTTTTTCCTTCTGTGCCCTGCTAAAGTCTATACAGAAAGAAACCTGTGCCATCTCTGTACATATGCATTGTTAATTTGGAAGATTTGTACTTCAGAGCTGTTAGCAGCCAGTTTCTCATAATGCAGTATTTTGCCTGAACCTCAGTAGTGTAATAGAAGGGCAGAAAAATAGCTCATAAGCATCCTGATATTGAGATTGATAGGTTTTCATTCCCAATTTGCCTTCTCTATATGTGGATAAGGGAAGCAACAGAGTCCACCTGAGTGCCAATTCCTTGCATTGCATTTTGTGTCTCCGTTTCACTACAAAATTCATACTTCTTTTTAGTTTGAAAGCTAAATTAAGCAGGAAATGAAATAGATGACTGCCAGGACATTCAATTGCTTGCAGCATGGACTGGAACAGCAAGAACAACAGAAGGGAATTCCAGCAAGTCAACCGTTCAATTGCACAACTGGGACCCATTTGGCAACTGGTCTTAATCACTATCCTTACTCTCCCAGTCACACCAAGCAACTGCTCAAATTACAGTCTAGTTCCTATAACACGCATTCAGTAGCCCATCCTACTTTAGGGTTTTCTTCCACCTGGCTATATAACCTTACAATATTTCTGGAAAGTGCCATGGTGTGAAAGTGCTACCCAACATAAATCCTATCAGATCAGCAGCTATGTTCCTGCTGATAAACCAAGACCATATGACAATAAAAAGTCTGCTAATCTCTTGTGCAAATGATCCCCAGGCTGGTGTTCCATTACCCAACACACAGGGTTTTATTCTTTCTATTCCATTGAGATATGAACAGGAAAAAAGGGATGCACTTTCTGCACTACTCAAATATCAGAGACAAATACCTTCCCAAACAAAAAAAATCAACCATAAAAACAAACAAAACCCCCACAAATTCCCAAGAAATCTTGGAACAGCAGGATTGGGCTGAAGCAGAAACAAAGGGATAAAGAAGGTTGGTGAAAAGGTACAGAAGGTATCTGAAAGTGAAGGGAGCTGACTGGCCACCCCTATTGTGGCAAAACAAAAGGAAACTTTAAAAAGAAAAAAAGGAATCATGTCACTGGGAAATGAGAAGGAAGACAAGCAAGGAAAGTTTCCACAGACAAACAACTGTAAGCAAAAAAATTATTTAAAGTATCTAACCCTATAAAGGGGGGGAAGGTCAAAGGGGGGAAAAGGTCAATAAATAGGAAGGGCAGAAGGAAATGGTTAAGGAGAAGTGTAGGGGGAAATGAGGCAGCATATTTCAGTTTTCCATATTGTACGTATTCCTGTCGCTTTGAACAACTTGGAGATAAATGTAAATTTCAGTCACACAATAGATTGAGTAAAACTAGACCACAAGTGTGCTTAAAACAAGAATTACTGCTTATAAATGCAGGAAATACTGCAAAGGTGTCAATGGTTCTTTTCTGGATTGTTTATTTTCTGCAAACAAAAATTTAGGCAAATAAGTAACAGATAATTATTGTCATTTTCAGGCTGTTACCTGAAATTAAATCCACCTGCAAGCTACACCTGGTCAAATAGCTCTTTCTTAATAATATTTGTTCAAAGGTTAGTTTCCTGTAGCAGATGAACTTGTGATGAGCTAGTCCGGAACCTTTTTATTTCCAAGGACTTTTTGAATGTCCTCAACAAGCACTTCACAGCTTCCTGTTTGCCATTGGATATCTGTGCTGTGTGAACAATCATCAGAAAAACTTCTACATATATAAAGATACTATTTGTAGGTGTGACCCAACCCACCTAAAGTAAGCATTTTATTTATGCCTGGTTTTAAGTACTGAGGGAGCCAGTCGTGTCATCTGGCTGTGAAGGGCTTTGGGGGTCTCCAGAGGGCAGTGCTGGACACTGCAGTTTGCTCACTACGAGTCCACCAATGAAGATGGGATTTTCATGAGGCATTGGCAGCAGATTTAGGTGCATTGCCAGATTTCGGTGCCTAAATCCCATTCACTTGGTGTTGTTATTCAAATACAACCACATGTATAAAAAATAAATCAGATTTCATATTTGGATGTTTCCACTCTGTTCTTTTTCAGATTTACTCATTACATGTATTCTGATGACTAAGACTTTAAGATAATCTCTAAACTAATCTCTAAGCTGCTCTTTTCTAAAATTAATTTTTGGGGCGATATGCCTAGAAATGACATGTATGGGGTTTTACTTTCAGAATTCTCACAAAATAATGGATTTCCTAACTTAAGGTATAGATCTTTTTAACTCATTGAGATAAAGTATGTAAAAGTTGCATAGATGCAATTATTTTGGGAGGACACAGATGGATATTATAATGACTGAGAATTTCTTGATTATTTTAACTGCTTATCAATCATCTCTGGGGAATAAATCTCTTTTATGCTAAAATGCAATATATGACATGGAAGAAAGCAAACAGGCAAGATTTCTAAGTCTTTTGTTGCTCAACTAAAGGATAAAAAAATCTACAAAAATACAAAAATTATCCCCTAAAAATCTTACACAAGATACATGCTTCCTTTGTAGGCCTTGTTTATTGCTGAAAATTTGGAGTAGGTATAAGATAAACAGACGATAAAGAACTGTATATCCATTTGATTGAGATCAGCATGGTTACACATGAACAATCGAACTCTCATCAGCCAGAAGGTTTCTGAATTTCATGTAGTGACCCTCAGCACAGGGTCAGGACTGTTTAGGCCTGCTGAAGGTATAAGTTGATGACACCATCTCTCACAGCATAACAAAGCTGTGCAAAAAATTGGAGAAGATTCTCCCCCTCTGCTCTGCTCTGATGAGACCCTGCAGTGCTGCATCCAGCTCTGGGTCCTCCAGTACAGGAAGGACCTGCTGGAGTGAGTCCAGAGGAGGCCACTAAGCTGATCAGAGGGATGGAGCATCTCTGCTGTAAGGAAAGGCTGAGAGAAATGAAATTGTTCAGCCTGGAAAAGAGAAGACTTCAGGCTGACCTAATTGTGATATTCCAGTACCTAAAGTGACCCTACAAGAAAGCTGGAGAGGGACTATACTAGGGCATGTCTCTACATGACAAGGAGAAATAGCTTCAAAGTGAAAGAGAGTAGGTTTAGATTAGATTAGAAGTGGTGCTCGTGGTAGAGAGATTGGAACTGGATGATCTTTAAGGTCCCTTCCAATCCAAGCCATTCTATAATTTTATGATTCTATGATTATATTTTCATAGCACATGATTGAAAATTAAAATCTCTGACTTACTTTTATGACATACTTGTGAATAGCACTGGGATTGAAGAAAGCCTTACATCTTAGAGTAGCTGAATTTTCTTTTTTCATTTTCCAGATTACATTAAAAAATTGGCATTGGGCAAAAATTGTGATATAAAAATAAATGTGAAGGAACAAGTAATTCACTGGAAAGTCTCTATATAACACATTTTAACATTGTAAAGTGGCTGCAGCTACCTGTCAAACACCCACCCAGCCCCTTTTGCTCAATCCCCTTTCCTGAGGGCCAGGATGAAAACAGAATGAAGGCAAGAAGACTCATGGATGAAGACAGTGGAAAGCAAAATGAGTGTGTGCAAGCCAAGGAAAAAGAGGAATTAATTCACTCATTACCTTTGGCAGGTGTCCAGTCCCATACTGGAAAGCAGAGCTTTGCACCTGTAATATATACTTGGGAATGCAAATGTCATTACCATGAGCACCCTTTTTTCCCTCTATTCCAGAGCTTGACACCATGGATTGTAGACTATCCCTTTGGTCCATCGGGATCAACTGTCCCAGCTGTGTTCCCCTACAAACCCTTGCCCAGCCAATCTATCACATTAGTAGTCACACAACAGAAGGCAGGTAAATAGTCCAAGGTTTTTTTATATTAAAGTATCTCCATCAGGAGTCTTACAGTTTTCATAATCTGTTATGATCCATGACTTGAACAGCTGCAGACTACATGAGAACATGTGTGTCGCATTTAGGGAGTCTTCTGTGAGTTGAAAATATTCCAGTGAGATCTTGAAAACAGCTATCTCTCTTTAGAAACAGGGCTAAAAGGGACTGCTTAGAGAGTGATGGCTTTAAGATTTTTGAGAGATGCTTTACTCCTCCACATTATGACTTTTATTTTCATTAGGCTGAATAATGTGACTTTTGCCCTAAGGAGAAAATCCAGATTTCGTATTTTTGAGGACGGGTTGTCAGTTATTTGGGTATCTAGTATAATTTTAGAATATTCAGTTTTTTCACACACAGAGAATGCACAGAAACCTTCCCAAATGACAAAAAATGGACCCAAATCTAGAGTGTTTCTGGTTGTTTTGCTTCCAGCAATTTTTTTTTTTTTCTTTTTTTTTTGTCGGTAGCACAGAGACTTAAGCATTCAGAATTAGGCAAAATGTGGGATGTTACACAAGTTTCAAGTTTCAGCAGTACAGTGTGGGATGGCAGCAGTGAATCCCACTCTGAGAAAGGTATGAGCTTTCATAAATGTTAGCTACTGGTAGCAATGCAAAACCTGACATGCAAGTTATCTCTTCATTCCTCAGTCTGGTTTATGACTTAAAATATCACACATTTTATTAACAATGTGGATTTATTCACTCCCTGGCTGTGATTTTCAGAATCTAATTAAGTAAATAGATGTTCAAGGCAGCAAATACATCCTTGCCATTCATACTCTTCCACATTCTCTACGTTCTAAAATAACTCAAGTTTTCATGTTTTCTTTCCTTCTATTTAATAAATCATCTTGCCCTGAGATTGGACCAGTTGGTTAAGAACATGGTGCTAATGGCACCAATGTTGTGTGTTTGCTCTCCACATGGGCCATTAACTTAAGATTCAGACTTGATGATCCTGGTGGGTACCTTCCAACTCAGAATATTCTGTGATCTCTCTTTTTTTTTGTTCTTATCAGAGTAAAAGAGTATTTAAAGAAAAAACTCTTGTAGGCCTTCTAAGTCAGGTTACTTTGGAGAAGAGGAATGCAGCACATTATCCTGATGAAATTCTATGAAGTTCTAACATTTCTTGAAAGTAGGAACTCATGCGAAAGGGGCTTTATGAGAGGAGATAGAAAACAGCTAGTGAAAAGAGAAGAACCAGTACAAGCAGCTGCACAGTCTATGCAAAAGCTTTTATAAACCATTGTTACTGCCTGGAGAGGACTTGGATGTGAAATGGAATTAAGGAATCTGCCTCTCATCTTCCACTCCACCAGTGTCCTCATCTCACTCCTTCAATCATTTTCAGTATTACAAATGTGCCATAAGCCCTTTAAACATTTAATTACTTGATCACACCAAATCATGTCACGCTCAGTCACTCTTTTTATTATTGTTGTCCAAGAACTGAGAAAAGATGTATCTGTAAAATGGAATTCAGTACTGTCAAGACTCCAGCCTGTGTATCAGCATTTGTAGGGTCTGCTGAACATGATAGTTCCGGAAAGAGAAAAGGTGTAGTCGTGTTGCTGTCCCAGTGAGATGCTGTGAGAAGAGGCAGTGACACATTAACCTGCCTTTACTGCTTCCAGAACCTGAGCCTTTAATCTTGGGCATATTTTTGCTTTAGGTTGCTCAGCAGTAATTGAATATTCCTGCTGTTGTTCCATATTGCATAGATACGTGTAACGGTGGTCCAGAAAAGACAACAGTCTTACAAGAGGAGATATTTTTACCTAAAAGGATATTTTTAAATATGAATATTTTAGGGACATGGTGCTGGTCTGCTGTGTGATCAACTGAATCAATACAGTAGCTCTGCATAGCTAGCTCTGAAAACCTAGCATAAGGTAATGCTCACCTTGTGCACTTAATAAACATTTTGATTTCCTAAATGCAAACTAACACAAAATGGTTTCATGATTAGCAGAAAGACTTGCAGTGTTAAGGCATATCCTTTCTCTCTCGTCCGTTTTTTTCGCGCCCCTCCTGTTACAGATGTCCTGCAGGCAGAACAGCCAAACAGAGGGTGGCAATTCTGTTTTACAACAGCTTTCAGAATTCCAAAGTTTGCTTATGGTCTGTTGCTCCATGAGAAAACATCTGGTGGAGCCATCATGTGAACAACAGAATTTGAAAGTGGAAATGGAGTTTTTCAGACTGAGGAAAAGGTTTCTGCATTTGACTTGTGAAAGACTTCTTCCCGTTTTCCTGATTGAAAACAGGCAAGATTTTAATGAGCTTTTTCTGACCCATGACAGAGATGTGAGTTTTTTCCTTTACACTCCCCTCCAATAGCCTTTTAATTACTTTGGGATGCTATTAAACATATTTTTTAATATTAACAATATAAAATTTATATTAAGAATTATTTCAAGATCATATGTTAGTATGAAGAATATTAATATTTTGAAAGGAATATGGGTGCATATGCTAATGTAAAACAGAATTGATGGATATATAATGCCTGTAATGTCAACGTAAATACATTTAGAATTTATAGACTACCACTGAATTCTGACTAAAAAAAGTTAAATCAAAATTATATTTCTGGTACTATCTTTACTTCCTCTTATCTCTAGTATTTCTCTTTGATATGCATATTAATCTATTTTATTGTGATTTTGCATATTTTGTCATATGGATCCTTGAACTTATGTAGTACATTATGACTTAAGAGACAGATACACATCTCCTCCCAGCAAGTCATCACAATTGGGCTGCAATAAGGGATGTTAATGCAATGAAATGCTGAACAGTATTAACAATGAAACTTCTGTGTGACCTAGGCTTTTGGGTACATGAAGTGACAGACATGGACTACAGGAAGTCTGTATTCTAGAAGTTTGATGTACAAGAATTAGGTCCTAGCTTGGATGTGGGATCTGAAAGCAAGCTATCAAACCGGCTCCCAAATTACCAGCTTTTCAGATGGAAAAGATGAGTTCTTCTAACTGAAATGGAGAAAGTATTATGGCTGAGGATAACTGGAACACTGAAATTGTATTTGATGTGCCAGACAGAATAAAACCTTCCTTGCATTCTCATTCTAACAGTGCACACTTTCTCCCCATAATTTTGGTAAGTTAGTTCTTCTGCTCTCTCTGGAGCTTCATAGTAAAAAAATTAATTTATTTCTTTGCCAGCTGATTCAGTAAAATTGCTGTCAAATTATCTGCTGTATGCTGCCTAATTTTTTTTTTTCTGCAATACATGCTGCCTTTTTGGTACAGAGTAATAGTAAATTTTTTTGACAGATGATTAACAAGATGACTTATTAATTAGATCCTTAATATTTTAGAATTTGTTTTCTGATATGCTGGCCAGTCTTAACCACAATTACAGAGCTGCTCTTGAATACTTTTTGTGATACAAAATATAGCAAGGATGAAAAGTTGCATGCACCACTAAAGTCTCTGATGAAGTATTTTATTACTAGAATGTTTTGTTCTTATACATTAGAAAGCAACTTCCTTATAGTCCTAAATGAGCAGCAAAACATTAGATATTTTTAAATAAACTGTGGAATAATTAATTGAGCTCAACTAAGAAATAGTTGCTCAACAATAATTTATTTATTCTATCCAATGCTACTCCTATGCAAAATATTTTATTTCTTCCCCAGTTTTCTTCTGTATTTCAAATGTCATTTTGTTGCTTTTGTCATTCAGTCTGTGTATCCATATTTGAGGTGCATTTAAATCCATCATATTCTATGAAGACACCTTTGATGTCTTATCCTGTGGATAAATCCTCAAAATTGCAAATAAGGTAAGGCAACAGGAGTCAATGTCTTTCATAGCAATGATCACTATGGCATAGTTACTGTTAAATCCATGTCTTATTACCTACTCTTGGTGAAACATTGCTTCTGGACAGGCACATATCCTTGATTTGAAGGTATTAGGAGAAAGCACATGTATTCACTTTTTTCAGTTAATTTTCCTATAGGTGTTCCCTTTCAACCAATTCGCTTTGTCTTATATATAGCTTATTTTGCTTCACCCCTAAGCAAAGAAATATAAAAACTTCTAATTTTTATGCACATGGTACATAACACATCTAGAATCATCTCGATTACTAGCATTAGCAGCTTTGGTATGGCCAGAATTGTAAGTTTGCAGAATCAGTGCATGAGACCATTTGATTTTCTTAAATTACAATTGTTTTCTTTGTTTGGCTTTTAATATATACCCACAAACTGAAATGTAGATGTGATAAATATTTCCTAATGGTGCATGTTTTAGTTTGGATGTCTGTAAATCTTATTGCCCTTTGGAAATATTCTGACTCCTTAAAGTGACTTGATTTCTGAAGTTATCCCAATTTCTTTCTACAGACTTTACTGTTTATAAAGTTGCAGCAGCCATGAATAAAAGCAGTAGAATATGACCAAGCTTATAATCTAAAGCAAAAATCAGACTGATTTCTGCAAAGCTAATTCTAATTTATAGCACTACAAATCAGATCCCAACTTGAACAGATGGTAATAATTATTAATGGTAAATAAATTTAATGAAAATAAAATAGAAGAAGGTTGTGTGGCAACAAATCACCTGAGGAAGTCAAGGAGATTAAATTTATTTAATTGTCTAAGAATCTCTCAGTGTTGAAGTACCTGCTTCCAGATGTATTATACTTGTTTGTAGATTTTAGATGCTTTGTTCTTGATATTAAAATGGAACTGAAAGTTAATGCTGGACAGAAAATGATTTTCCCATCCCCAAAGAACTTTTTTTTTTAATATTTAAACATTTTTTCCCAGACTAAATCAGGATGAAAAATTGGACTGTCAAAAGAGTTTAAGAACTGAAATTAAAAGATAAAGAACAGATTTTGTCTAAGAAACAATAAATAGAGTTTTCAAGGGCTTTTCAGCTTAGGACACACATCTATGGCTGTCTATGAGAGCTTCTGAGAAGGCAGATAGGCAACTATTCATTGATTCAAATGAAAAAATGTTGGGAGCATGAAATGAAGTTTGCAAGTGGCATAAAATGCATAGTTACACTTTCTATGCTTCATTTTAAAATGCTGTAGAAGTGATAAATTTGCATATGTTAAAAAAAAAAATTGCATCCTGGAAGAAAATTATCCATGCTTCGTAAATGTTTGGTAGTCATTGTGCAACAAAATCCTGCATTTCAAAATACAGTCTGAAGAAGTAAAACTGTTTATGTGTTTTTATACTCTCTTGTAATATTTCAATACTTTTCATATGACTTAATACAAACATATACTTTTGCATTTTTATGTTTATCATATGTAAAATGCACTTAGATGAACATTAATATCAAATTAGATTGTTTCCTTCTGCTAATTTTGAAAAAAGCTATTTATTAGAAGGTGTATGAAATGTTTTCCTTAGCTTCTAAAAATAAGATTATCTTAAACATGAAAAAATGCAGTCTTTTTCTTTGAAAAAATGTTGTAACAGAGCATTTCAGAATTTCAAAAAACAATGCAAATAGTGGTAATGGAAATTTGAGAGTTTTCCTTTCTGGTAAACTGTATCAATTTGGTTAAGTTGGTATTTCTAAGGAAAAAAAATACTAACAAGATTATTCTAAACCATTTCTTGGTTTAGATATGGAACAAATGTTAATGTTCTAGCAATTAATTTGAATTAAAAAAATCCTTTTGTTCTAATGAAAGCATACTGAAACTGATAGTAGACACTGGATGAGAACCTTGTCTTCATGAAATTTTTTATTTTAATACATGGCTGCGTCATGACTCAATGCTCTTGATTACCTAGATAACAAATCAGAAGACCCATGAACATGTTAGAAATTTCTTTGGATAATGGAATCTACAGGCTTTGAAGTCTGGGACTCAACTTGTCCTGAGACTTTAAATTCAACACACATATTCACATTTATGGAACACTCCTCCTGCATGTGTATGCATTCTGTGTTTGAATGAAAGGTGAAAGAATATCAGCTTCTGTATATGTCTGTGTTAAGCCTGCAGAGGATGGAATCTAGGAGGGGTAACCTGGGAAGAGTACAGAGAGTTACAGTTTGACATTGTATGAAAACACCAAGCTTTGTGTGGTGTGGTCACTAGATTGGAGGGGAGGAAGGCACCTGTCCAAAGGCACCTGGACAGGCTTGAGAGGTGGGACCTTGCAGACCTCATGAAGTGCAACAAGGCTGAGTTCAAGGGGCCACACCTGGGTTGGGGCAATCACAAGCAGAAATCCAGGATGGTTGGAGAATGGATTGAGAGCATATCCAGAAAGAAAGACCTGGGGGTATTGGTGGATATATTGGGTGGTGTTGGCAGATGAGAGGCTGGACACAACCTGGAAATGTGCCCTTGCAGCCCAGAAAGCCAACTGTATCCTGGGCTGCATCCAAAGCAGTGTGGGCAGTAGGTCGAGGGAGGTGATTCTCTCGCATTACTCTGCTCTCATGAGATCTCCTTGAGTACTGGCTCCAGCTCTGGGACCCCCAACATAAGAAGGACATGAACCTGTTGGAATAAGTCCAGAAGAGGGCCATGAGAATTATCAGAAGGATAGAGCACACTCTGGAAACACTGGACAAACAGGCAAACATGACTGCTGAGTAGGTAAACTGAGGCAATTGTGTAGGAGTAAAAAATTTCCATATGTAATTTTACTGCTGTTGCCACTTCTGGAATAGAAGAATTTATCCAAATGATGTCATTATCTTCAACTAGACATTTTTAGGGTATGATTCACCTCATCTAAAATGTACAAAGCACACTGTGAATCACACATGAAAAGGAGCCCTCACTGACTATAACAAGAGCTTAGTGTGACTACCTTGCAGGGGGCTGTCTGGGTTGTATTTTAAGTGAGAGCAATCCCACCCCCTCTGTCTTGTTTTGGAGTGTGTGGTCCAGGCTGACTGCTCATCACTGCAGAGTATTCGTGAAGGATGGTTAGAAAGCAAACGAGATGATGTTACTGTGCAGCACTCAAAGCACTCTGTCTGTTTCACTTGCCAAAGAGCAACACAAGGTGGGAGAAATAACCATTTGAATGTAGCAAGAACAATCAATGAAACTGTAATGGCTGGAAGTCACAATTAGATAAGAAACAAAGTGCATACTTTTGTCTACAAGGATGACTTGTTATGGGAGAAATGCATAGACATTTTCAGTATCTGGGTGTTTTTCACTGACATTGCATGACTTGGGATATTTTAAGATCTTTCCACTTCAAACAAAAATTAATTCAAAGATGCTTTGGAAGTCTCCTTCTGATAGGAGATTGTTAAATTGAAGGAAAACTCTTTCTGATATTTTAATTCCTTAAATTTTGAATCCACCTTTAAAACAAATGTAAATATTACAAAATTATTCAATAATACCAGAAGATACGCGTGGAAAATCTTAAAAGAAAGACCTGTTTTCACAAGTCATTATCTATCATCAGTACCTGATATAGTGAGTTTCTAGACCCAGTATCAAGCACCACCACCAAGAACTGTGCACACGAGAGATGGTTTGTTCAGATTCTGAGATGTGATTATAATATTGAAGTAGCTTTTACCTACATCGGGTGTCATAATATATAGGGATACCACCAGAGAAAAAGCAACTGTTGGAAAACAAAATTTGACTTCACAGACCAGCCTTAAATCATGAGTTTGTATACTGAAAATACTCTTGCATTATTCAGTGAAGCTGAACATGTTTCTTTAGTAATATTTTAATGCTGCAAAATAGCAGAATTAATAAAAATACTTGAATCACAGTAACTCATAGTACTGTTTTAGAGTTTATACTACAGTTTACCAAAATTATTTGAAATGCCCACAGTATTTCCTAGTTCTCTTAAGGGCATTGTGGCTTTCCAACCCCTAGAGTACATTCTCCCTGATTAGATGGATAGGTCACATGAATTTTGTAAGGATTTGGATATCAATCTCTTTAAAGCTGGCTAGTAGTTTCATGGACAGAACGCAATGTTCAGAAAAAGCAGAGGAATCCCATCTTCTTCAAGGTGCAGGGGATCACAGCTGGGTGGGGATTTACCAGGGGACTACAGCTAAGAGGGCTACGACCTCTCCATTAGTGAGCGCAGAATAACACACATGGTGCAGCATGAGGAGGGAACCATCCAAAGACACAGCCCCTTCCTGGCTCCCTCATCATTCCTGTGGCAGTGATACAAACAAAATCACAACAAAATCATTTTAGGCAGAAAATGAGCCATGGATTTGGATAGCTGTGATTATTTAGTGTATTAGCAGAGGGCAGAGTTTACATGCAGTATCAATTAGAAAATACTTGGCAATGAAAACAAGGCCAAAGGCCTTTCTGTTTCATGGCCAAATCCTGCTCACTTTCCTCACATGAGTAGTTCTAATGAAGTCAGCTTGAGCTCAGTGATTTCACTCCAAAATCTCTTAAATCACTCCCTTAAATCTCTTATAAGTTGTAGCTAAAATTTGAAAGTATTTTAAAGGGAAACTTTTAACCTCTGTCCCTAGTTACAATTTTGGCTGCTTCCTTTATCATGCTCTTCTCAAATCACCTCTATCCAAAAGTTCTAAAAAATCCCGCCAGATATTTTCTTCTTATTCTTTTTCTTTAAATACTATAATTCATATTTATTTCCCTTAATTCTGTAATAGGCTTCTTGGAAATTCAACATCATAGTGATTAGAGATGTTCTTTGAACTCTCCCACAATGTTGCAGGATTCAGAAATACTGAAGGCAGTCTCAGTTTTTGTGTTAAAAGGTGTATTTCTTCCCACTTTCAGCAGGTTGTGCTGTGCAGCAAAGGTAGTGGTTTGTCAGAGAACTGCTCTGTGGTAAGAGCGATCTGGGGTGGAAGAGATGAACTGTGCGATGTGCCCTTGGTGCATGGTGTTACTGGGAGGGAACAAGTACTCCTTCACTAGCAACTACCTTTACACAAGGTTGTAATGGTTCAGGGCTCATCTGTTCTTTGTTGGCCTTGTGACTGACTGGCTCTCTGAGTATCCTGGGTGTGAATCCCCACAGTGGGGCAGTGCCTGTCCCTGCCCCTCGCTGAGGGCAGTCCTCCTGCTATTCTGTTGCTGTTGCTCTGCTGCTGCCTCCTCTCTGTACAGTCAGAAGAGTGTCACTTATCATCAAATCATAGAATGGTTTGGGCTGAAAAGGACCTTCAAGATCATCTATTTCCTCTTGCCATTTACAGATAAATGTCCACTTGACTAGGTTGCTCAAAGCCCTGCCCAACCTAGCCTTGAACACTTCTAGGGATGGGGCATCCACTGCTTCTCTGGGCAACTTGTTCCAGTGTTTCACCACTTTCACAGTAAAGAATTTCTTTTTAATGTCTAATCTAAACTTTCCCTCTTTCAATTTGAAGCCATTCCTCCTTGTCCTACCACTGCAGGTCCTTTAAAATAGTCCCTGTCCTGCTCTCCTGTAGGTTCATTACAGGTATGGGAAGGTGCTCTAAGGTCTCCCCTGAGCCTTTTCTTCTCCAGGCTAAATAACCCCAATTCTCTCAGCCTCTCATCACAGCAGAGGTGCTTCATCCCTCTAAGCATCTTCATGACCCTCCTCTGAACTCACTGCAACTGGGCATGTCCTTATCTTTTGTACCAGGGTCACCTTTTTCAAGGAAAGAAGAGACCAGAGGCAATAACAATGTTGTTTTGTCTCCTTGCTTTGAGTTAGCAAAAGTTTGTCAATGGCTATGATTGCTCATATAAATAGCAATACAAATTTAAATTTGCAACTGATTCAAATGACTTTGACTGTACTAATTATCAGGAATTCCTCATCAATGTTTGGTGAGCCTGTCTGCTGCCCTGTATTTGAATAAGAGAAAATTAATATCTAAGACTATTTTTTATTTTTAAAAAGAGAATGTAATTATGACGAATTATTTCATTGTCACAACAAATGGCTATTTTCCTGTAAAGAAGTGAATTACTTGGAAAATGTTTCAGAGCTAACACCTTCCTAACACTTGGCTTGTTTTGTAACAGTTTTCTGTGTTTTCTGAAATTTTTCACACAAGATTTTGGATTTAAGGAGGAGTGAGCAATGGGAAAAATTATTTTGTTGAGGTAATGTAGGAGAAAAAATAAATCTGATTAAGTCTCTTGTACCATGCATTTGTGTTTTCTGTTATACACATAGATTTTGCAAACATTCACTTGGGTTTGGATATTAAATTCTCTGTGATAAAGAAAGTAATGTGTCACTAGAAGATTAAATATAGCACAAAAAGTTTAAAACATCCCCTTTATTTCCATTGAAAAAATAATTCATTGAGTCTGAAGTATTTTTGAAAAATAATTAAGCTAAAATACTGTTTTTTTTGTTTGGGATGTTTCTTGCTCCAAATAAATTAGAAAAAACACTATAGTTAACCTCTACCAGAATTTCAAGGTTTCTGGCAGTTGGGTTGCTTACTTGAACTATGGAGAAAAAAATCCAGATGGCATAGAATAAGGACCTAAATAATCTAGGTGCCCTGAAATCACGTTTTTGGAGAAATAGAACTTTTCATGGTTTTGTTGGGGGTTTTTTGGTTGTTGTTTTGTTTTGTTTGCTTGATTTGGTTTGGTTTGGTTTAATCCTGCTTTCCCTCCATATCAGAAATAATACACTTCCAAAACCGTGCCATTTTGGAGGAACAGGGCTGTTTCCCTGCTTTTCTAGCAGTCTGATCTCTCATCACAGTCAGTAACTGAGACCACATTACCTCAAAAGTACATGTCTGGCTCTAAAAGATGCTCTGTAAAGTGTCTCCCCCCAAAAACCTCTAATGGCTTCCCAGCTCCCTAAAATTTGGATCTTGGCACTGCTGATGCTGAGGCCTATCTATCAGCTGGCTATTGACCCAAAAGAGAAGTCTCAAACACAATCCTCTACCCAGAGACAATAAACAGAGTAGTTCATACACCATAGTAATTTTTCTTCTTCTAAACATTCCATGTAGTGGCAGGTGTTGTCTATTTTATTTTACATGCAGAAGAGCACCAGGGAGTTACAGTTTGACTTGAAATGCTACCAAAATGTCAGAAGTCTTAGCACATCTAGAACAAAGATTTTTTTTGTTTTGTTTTATCAGCTCCTTTTAACATACTACCATCTGATAAAAATACTTTGTCAAATGCTGTACATGTAGGTAGCATGGGCTGTATAAGTTTAGTTATTTCTTTTTTGTCTCATAGTTGATAGGTAGTCTCAAACATATTTCTTAAAAATGTCATTTTCATAGCTTTTGAAATTTAAATGCTGTGAAATCTGTCTGTTGTTCTGGAAGTCTTAAAACTTTTAAAAGTTATCCGTTGTTACATACTGGCTTAAAACAACTTGAGGCTTTTTATCACATTAATAAAAGCATTTCCAACCTGACAATAAAGTAATTATTTGGACAAAACTCCATTTTGTTGCACGTATCTGTTATGCCTCCCAAAAATTCATTTAGGCATTTGTTCCTCCTCATTTGCTTAAAATGGCTTCTCTTCAAGGAGACCAAGAAGAAAGTTACACACTAAAATAATTTAAGTCTGAATGTTCTTTGTTTATGTTACTTCCACTCTGGAGCCCAGTCTCTAGCCAAGTCAAGACTAGACTGCTTCATGCTGCTGAATTTAGTGCTTCCTGATTATTCCAGTCTGAGTAATTAGCTGCAGTAATCATCAGCCCTTACAGATCCATTAAAATGGTATAAATCTGGAATAAATCTCTGTCAATTTATAGTCTGGGCCTGAAGTTGTATCATTGAGATCAAAATAAAGTTCATAATTTTATGCATTTTTCATGTTTACTTTGTTTACCATCTCGTCAGTGTAGAACTGTGTTAATGTAAAAAATCCAATGTACTCTGATATATATTTCTGATAGATACAGATTTACACTCCATATGTGCACATATGTGCATGTGTGGTTATTTCCTTGGTTTTTGAAAGGGTAGTGTTGTTAGATTTGGTGTGAATTTATTTTTTCTTCTGCAGTACCTGTTATTTTGGACACTTATATTTTAAAATTGAAAATCTTTACAAAAGGGAATCAAGCACATTCTAATAAAAGCAAAAATATTCAGGAAAATAGAAGGGAGAAAGGTGCATTGCAAAATTTTCTTTTTGATTTTGAATTATTTGGTTTCAGGACTGTCTTCACAGAAAAGACTAAATAAGTCCCTTTGTGTCTCTTCATTGACATTAATTGTGAGTGAATGAACCCCAGGGACACTGGAAATAACAACTCCAGTTAGGGGAGAGGGAACAGAAAAAGTAAGTATGTTCCACAGGTGTTGACAAAATCTGAGCCTGAGGCTATCTCACATACATTCTCAAACAGAAAGGGAATCCCACAGCAAAACACTCAGATTCTCACAGTACTAAAGTATATAGAACTAGAACCAGGGAACGTCTGGGGAAGAATCCAATTTTCAGCATAAAATATTGGTTTGAATCAGCTACAATGGTTGATCTGAAACATTCATTTAATTTTGACCAGCATGTGGATTCTGTTGCAGAAACGTCATTGTTCCTTTATATCCATGTGGATTAAAGCACAGGTTTATTTCTGCTCCTGCAGGTACCTGTTAAACTGTTAGTGCTCAGTGGGCTTGGGCGGCGCTGTGCGTGTGCCGCGGGTGGCAGTCAGTCTGTCTCCGTGCTGTATGTCAGTACCTGCAGTGCCATCATGCTGCTGCAGTGTTGTTTGACCATCTCCAAATGTTCCTCACGGGGAGGAGAGGTTGCCACACCGGTTGTACATCCAGAGTGAGCAGCAGCCGATTGTGACCCCGAGGAGTAAAGGTGTGGGAATGTGAAGAGTGTTCCACCTCAGACACCAGCTGAACACGTACTTCCAGAGTGGCAGCTGTAGCCAGAGCCTGGCTAAGGACTGGTTGTGCACAGCCAAATAAACAGTGAATATGTGCAAGCTCTGGGTCAATTTCTGCTCCCTCTCCTCTTACTCCTGGCGGGTGGGCAGAAAGGAAATAGAGGAGAAGAAGGAAAAAGCCACATGTATCTCCTGCAGCTTTCCCAGCAGCAGTAGGCAGCTTATGAGCCCTGCACTGCCCCAGGTGCTGCTCTAGATGCTCTAGAAATACATTTTTCTCAGAAACCCCAAGATGCAACGCTACTGGCTTGGGAAGAGTGGCTGGACAGCTACCTGGCCAGGGAAGGAATCATCTCCCTGTATTCAGCACTGGTAAGTGTTCACCTTCAATGGTGTGTTCAGTTTTGGGCCCCTCACTACTACTTTATCTCATTAGCTGATGAAGGGTCTGGGGCACAAATCTAATGGTAAGCAGCTGAGTTTAGCCTGGAGACCTTATTGCTCTCTACAACCACTTGAAAGGAGGCTGGACCCAGCTGGGTGTTGGTCTCCTCTCAGGTAGCAAGCAATAGGACAAAAGGAAATTAGAAAAAAATTCTTCACTGACATGGTTTTCAAGAATTGGAATAGGCTGCCCGGGGAAGGGTTTCTCTGAAAGTTGTGTAGAGGTGATACTGAGGGACATAGTTGAGTGGTGGACCTGGCAGTGTCAGATTTACAGTGGGACTCAATTATCTTAAGGGTATTTTCTAACCTAAGCAATTCTATGAGTCTGTGATCCCATATTAGAACCTACTCACAGCACAGAAACAGTGGACCCGTACGGAGGGACATCATCCTGTCAGAGGGTCACAGGGCTCTTCCTTGGCTGAGATCAGCTTTAGGCTTTCACAGCTGAGGCTTGGTTGCACTTTTATGTTTACTACTTCTCTCACTGACTTCTTCCAATGCTAAGGAAGGCCAGCGCCAGGGTGGTAGCAGATAATCTGGGCTCAGACTTGAGCATCAATTCACCAGTTTAAATAAATGAAGAACAAGTGTTTCAAGTTCAGCTGGGCATCACAATTAATGTTACTATTTCTCTTCCTAGATTTTGATTAAAGAAGGAATTTTTTTTCTACTCCTGACTTTTGTAGTTTTAGATTCAGAGCTTTTGTATTCTCTTCTGCTTTACATGTTTTAAATTTGAAACAAAATTTGATCACTCCACTGCTATTTTCTGGTTCTTTAGCTCTCAGTGAGATCATCTTTACCTCTCTTTCTTAAATCAGACTAAACTGGAACCAGCTTTTTTTTTTTTTTTTCAGTGACTCAGTTTTTCTCTATCTTTTTCCAATGTTACAAGCGTGGCTTTTTGCTTTGGGTATGTCATAAAATGTATATGTAAAACATGGAAACAATATCTCCTTTTAAAACAATACAGTGTACTGCAGTTAATTAAATCAATGTCAGCTTTCCAACTGCATGATCTGAGCTGACCTGTATCAAATGAATTAGAACAGCAGCCATTGTGATGGACTTTGGCATGCTGTCATTGATTTATTTCCCCGTGGTCTTTCTAAACCTTTAGGGAGGTTTATGGGAGGTATTTCAGAAAAATCAGTGAACCCATCAATATGAGACAGAGCAAGTATAGTAAAAATAGTGCTTATGTTAGGAACACCAGCTGATTTATTTAATAAATCAAAGAAACAATCTCACTCAGTTGCCTCTAGCATTTATCCTTCAGACATCATATATCCTTCTCTCGTCTAATTTAATTTTTCTTCTTGTTTCTATTTGACAGAAATATGAAATTTATAACTGAATACCTAGGTGGGGAAAGTTGAAATTCAAATGTATAGCACAAACATGATCCTCTCCATGGAAAACAGATAAAGGGTTGGCAATATCTAACATTTGGGTAATGGTATTCTTGGCAGCTAGAAGGTTTTACAGAATTTGATGATCTTCTACCAACCTTCCCATCCCTAATGCACTGGGTCAGTGTCAAATTCTGATATCTTACTCCACTCTGGTCTGCCACATTGCTCCTTACGTACACAGGAGCTGCAGATAAGATAGGTACACTTGAAAATCACAGTAGTAATTTCTGACATTACCCTCAGGGATACATGGTCCATGAAATCATGGGGGAGAGATTCTCTGCCTTCAGGCTTTCTCCAACTTATGCATAACCTGGTGTTCTCCTTCTGGGGATTTCCCATGTCCATGTATCACTCACATAAGAAACAGTTTCTGGCCTCTGTAATTTCATCACAGAAACTTTTTAATGTTCCTAAATGTTTGTGTAAGAAACCTCTGAGCACCTTATCAAGCCTGAGAAACTACAAAAACAAAATGGGTGCCAGAGGAAAAGAGGACTCTGGAAAGCATTGAGGGTTTTAAAATGACATGATCTTAATTACTCTGAAGTCTGCATGTTTTCATTTCTTTAATTGGAAGGTGATCCCTGTTAGTGAGACCAGCTCCACATTTTCAGATTTTTTGGCTATAAACTAGGAGAGATGGTGGTGTGTTATTGTTATGGCTATTTCTGCCCATATATTGAAATAGTAGACAGAAATACATAGAAAGGGTATTGGCAAGTTTCAAATAAATGGTCAAGGTACTTTCTTCTCTTAACATGCTTACTTGGATGACTCATTTGAACTGTTCCTTGCAAGTAAGCTGTAGTGTCAAGCAACCATGAACTTTTCTGAGAGAGGTGGGAATTAAAGGAAATCACTCAGCTATTTGGTCTTTGGAAATTCATAGTGCATCCTCTGCACTGTGATAGTGTTATAATTTAATTTGATATTATTTAATACCTTAGAGAGAAAGCAAAAAATAGCTTAATTCAAAATTAAGTATTCTGTCCCCCAAGCAGGAGATAGCTGGATTAATGTTATCTACCCTTACGCTGTTCCTGGGAGACACCTTCTCTCCAGCTACAATGATCCTGGGTATCCAAGAAGATTAGGAATTTTTTTTAATCTGGATAGGACGGGAGTATTAAGCTGTGTAGTGATCTTCAGCTCAACACCAGCAATATCCAGGAAGTTTGAACTAGCTTTCTGAGCATTACATACTAAGACTGCAAGAAGACCTTTGACAATTTCAGACCCAAAGCCTGCCTTATCTTTTTTATTAAATCAGTAAATATAATCTACAGTTATATTATCTGAGTCAGGTTCTAAAATCCAAATGATTATGAAAAAGCCTCCTTTATAATGAATGAAAATGATACCTGAATGCTTGTTCAAGATGCTATGGACATTTGGGTGACATTTAAAACCAGCAAGCATATTATCACTTGGAGCATTTTATTCCAAGAATAAAATGAATTATATCAGAGTAGCATTTCAGGCTGGCATGACACTAATGGTTAGCTGTTTCACAAAGTTCAGAGTTGCATCATGCAGTACGAATAGTGAGGGAGAGCTTCAGAACATTGTATTGTCAAGAAATGGAGATACTCTCACCATACTTCAGGCAAATCTATTGAAGATTTAGCCAGTTCCTCAGCCATCCTACAATGTCTGAAAGCCCCACTGAATGTCTTCCACCTCCCTGCGGAATTGGGAACATAGACCCAGTACTGCGTTGGCTACAGTGGGAGGAACTTGCACCACGGACATGACCCTAGGAAATGCAGTCAAAAGGACAATTGCCTATGTCCCATAACAGAAAGGTAGCAGATATATCAACAGATGGGGCACCAAGGGCATGGCAAAACTGGCAAAAAAAGTTTTGCTAAACCTTTGGTTAAACTGTCGCTATCTAGCATGAAAAAGTTAAACTCTGATATGCTCATCTCATACATTAAGGAGGCATAGAAAGAACACTACTCTCTGAAATCTCACAGCTGTGTTTATTTAGATTTATTTATATGAACTTTATTTAGAAGTGCATTTCTTTAGTTCAGTTTAAATGAGCTTACTTAATAAGCTTTTTGCCTTCATCAGACATCTCACCGGAAGACTGTGCTCATGGGATACCATACACCAAACAACTTCTTATTTCTCAAAAGTCTTTCAGCTGCTAGCAGGGTGGCTCTGCCTAGTGACACACAAAAAATGCATTGCCATTTTCAGGGTTTAAGGTCATAAAAGCAGTCTCCATACCTGCATGTACACTGTTTAGAAGATGTGGTTTAGACTGCTGTAACCTGCCTGCAGCAGGACTCACTGCAAACGCTGCATTCACTTCCTTCCCAGCACATACTTCATAGTCTGTTACCACCCACTGCTCTTGGACAGTTCTGGCCTCTTTGTAGTGAGAAAATACAGTCATTGAATACCTCTGAGTGTTTGCTTATCTAAGCAAACCCTTTTCCTTTGAGTGGCCCTAGTAATCTGTGCACTGAGGAAAACAGCTCACCCATTCTACCACCTCCTACCATTTCGTGATTTCCTCAAGTTTCCTCCAAGCATTTCTGTTTTCTCATACGGTACACTCAACATAGATTAATCCTCTTTATCACCATTCAAATGTCTCCTATCTCACATGCTGTCATGAGCAGTACCTCCAGAGGGAAATTCCTGTTAAATATCCTTCTGAGTAAGTAGCTGGGAGTGATAATGTTCCACAGGAAACTATGGGGAAAATATCAGATCTGGGACCTGAATTCCTGATCTGAGTAGATCTTCTAAGTTATCCAGGTGGTTGAAAGTGATTTATTTTCCTTTTTGCTTTCCTGAGTATCTGCAGGGTACCAGACTACATATCCTACTATTAGTTAGTGTCCCAGGGGTACCATATAGTCTTTCATCAAGAAATGATAGCTGGTGTATGACTTCTGTGAATTGAACTGGAGGCTTTATAGTGCTTCTTGTAGTTTGTACTGCTTGGATAACTGTGCTGAGAAAAGATTCTTTGGTGCAGGAATATTAAAAGCGTGCTTAATCCAGGCATTCATTTAAGACTTAGAACCGTGTAAAAAAATTAATTATTGATAACTCTTGACATTTTAAACTAGACTATCACTCGATGTATGGGGACTGTGTCTTTTTCATCAGGGCTATCCACAAAGATTAAAAGATGAGCTTTTAAACTTTAATTGCTGTTGCTTCTGCTGCCAATGAAGCAAAATCCCAGGAAGAACATAAGTTAAAATAATTTGAAAGAGAGTAATTTGAATCTTTAGCAAAAAGATTCTATCAGAACAGGGGGACAACTCCACTTTTTTATGTTAAATCGTTCAGTACATTGTAACATTGGTATGCAGAAAAAGAGTTATGATGAGTCATAGGAATGATTCATTCAGTCCCAGTTCTGGCTACAAGAAAATGTAGATAGCATGTATTTTAGTGTCAGCAGTAGTTTGGATAAAAGGAAACTTGATTTAAAAAAGAGTGATACAGAAAAAAGGGAAGACAGCTGCAATGCCAATATATTATGTCATTTTTAGTTGAGTTTTCTAAGAAAGTGATATATGTAGTCATGTATCCTGTACCTCTCAGCCTCCTTCTGATCCCTCTTGTTCAGTAAATAGTGGTAAATAAAAACTTGTTCATGTCTTTTTTACTGGAAATACTGTAAGGAAAATGCTTATATTGAAAAATTATACTACCTGAAAAAGAGATAAAATATGAAGAATAATGGCAGAAACACAGGAGCAGAAGAAAATGGGGCAAGATATGCCCTTTGCAATTGCGTGCAAGCACATTTAATTACAACAAAAGAAACCACTCCAACACCCCCCAAGTGGAGAAGTTCCTATAGCCCTGTGTTATTCTATTTTCATTTTAAAAGAATAAGGAAGAAACTATGAAACTTTTGTCATGAGCTTTTTGAAGCAGAGTATAACACACCTCTTAAGTCTCCTATAAATTTGGCCTTAAACATGAGAAAGTAGAAATCAGTTGAATTAAATTAAGGACCTGGATTTGTACAGTTTTGAGGAGGTGGGTATGAACTGGACATATTAATTTATAGGAGACAGAAAAATCATTGCTGTCTGCTACAGACCTCAGTTCATATTTCATATTAAAAATACTGGAAATTTCTTCCTAGCATGTGTTAGGGCTGCCAGAAGATGACGAGGTCTCTGACAAGGTCTTCAGCTGAGGTTAAGCTGACTGAAAGGCATGTGGAGAGCTACTGGCTATGAAATGAGATATTGCTTGCCAGGACAGTTTTGGCCAGCCAAAGCTACAGAGTGCTGTGACTTTTCCTGGATTTCCCATCTATATAAAGAATTTATGTGAAAAATGACCACATTTGACAAAAAATTGAAGAGGGGTGTCAAGTACCTTCTCAGGGCCAGTCTCTTGCAAAGCCAGCAGTATCTGGGATGTAATATCACTTATGCCATATAAAGCATTCAACCTGGGATACTCTATGATTCCATGATGCTCAAACACAGGAAATACTTTTAAAGGTAACAAAATATTCTTTTTCCCATGAGAGAGGTTAGAAAATGGAACAGGTTGCCCCAATGGGTTGTGGAGTTTCTGTCCTTGAAATGCAAAACCCATCTGGATGCAGTCCTGGGCAGCCTGGCCTGGCTGATGGATCAGGCCATCTCCAGAGGTGCCACACAACCTCAGTGGTTCTGTAGTTCTGTGGAAGGGTTCTGAGCTGATTTGACACTTGTGTACCTGACCAGTTGACCTGTATTATTAATCTTTACAAATGTCAGCTCACTTGGCTCACAGTTGGATGATATTTAATTTTAATGTAGTCTGAACATACATGAGCATATGTTTTTACTCATTAAAACTTCCACAAATACAGTTTGAAAAATCCAGCACTGTCAACTGGATGGAGCAATTTTAGCCAAGGGGACTGGAATGTTTATCTTCACACAAATATTCCCACATCAGATATAGGTTTGCCATATTTCTGATTTTTTGCTTTTCCATGTGATGTATCAGGTGCAAATAGATTTGTGACATTTTTATTTAAGCCATTGGGAGGCCTCAGAAAAGATCTTCAGTCATTGTAAAAGCATGGAATCAGTTTCACCAGTAGCTTTCAGCTGACAAATTGTACTCACTAGTTTTCTTCTCTTATTTCATAAGGTATTTAATGTTCTCAGAGTTTTTGTGTTCATTGGATGTATTTTCTTCATTTGATCTCTGAACAGAGTAAGGGAATATAACCTTTTCACATTTTTATACTTTCAGACTCACTTTGGAATAGTTTTCAGTATGAGTTACTACAACCTGTGAGTTAGGTTAGAGGTGGGCTAGGAAAAGGTTGGAGCCTACACTGACATGTATAAGAGTGATGCAGATGACATCGGGGTCACACAGCATTACCTATGGTGGCACTAGGTTCTTTTCTTTTTAGGCAACTGAGCAAAGCCTAGGATAAAATGTCTTCTGTCCAGTTTTCTTTTTAGTGATACTTGGTTGGAAGCTGATGGCCTCGGTATAGACTTTTGGATTGTTCGAGGTTTCCAAGTGAATCTGGGAATGTGTAAGATACTAGGTCCTAATTCGTGAACAGTTCCTGGGATCTGAACTTTACTTAGCGCATGGATGGCCGTATCATGTTTTTAAAGAAAGCTAAGTTGGTCATTGTAAAGCAATGCAGAACTAAGTTCAGTGATGAATTAAACGTTTGAAGAGCATCAGAACAGTTCGCTTTAGCTGGGGTATGTTGAAGTGCTTGATTTATCTTAACATATTCATTTGTTAAAGGATGGCAGTGGCAAATGAATTAGTTGTGGCACAGCCTCTGCAATTTTAGACAATTAATCTTTCTTGCAATGCTTAGAGTGACAATAATTTGTCTGGATAGCTAATTCTCTATCTTCCCACGCAAAATCAATTCTGCATTAAATGGAGATAAATAAAATATCTTTAACTTTTAGTGAGAATTTTGGGAAAGTATGCTGAAGATAAGGCTATTGTGTTATTCTCCTCTTCGGAGTAGGATAATAGTGTTTTGAATTCTGTGAGTTAGAATGTGTCCCTGGAGCCAGCTGGGTGTTCGCTGTGAGAAGTAAGTTGGATTTTGATGATCACATTTTGAAATAAAGAAATACAACATGGCCACAGTGGGAAGTTATAGCAAGACTGGGTCCATTTCATGGCAGCAGCTTTTATTAGCAGAGTCACTATGATTTCAGCATTTTCAACTGAACTACAAAGGGTTGGGGACCAGGAGGAAGCTATAACTGCAACCTGCAATTGCCTGGTCTTACACCAGTGTCCTCTTTCATAATAATGATTCTTTTGATATCAGCTCCCTCTCAAGCTATTTTGCTCCCTTGAACTCTAACTTTATAACTTGCCAGTTATGGGTTTTTTTCTGATATTTTTATTAATGTTGGAGAAATTATACCTATTTTTAAGTTGAAGGCAACTGATCTAACAATCTCCAGCAATTTTTTAATGTAGCTTTTACAAGATGCGGCTCAAGGTAAGAACTGAATCTGCTGACTCATATAAATACAGCACCATCTATTACTGTAGGTGCCAACTGGCACAAATGGCACAACTCACCACTGTGGTTTTAATCTGATAAAAATGCTCCGTAAGAGACAGCCACACTCAAACAGACAATCAAATCCCTCAAAAGAGAACAATCAGGAAACCTCACAGGGGCTTGGTGTGCCTAGCCCTAAACATCAGAGGTTTACAGTTTTTACACTGAATTTCCTGTTCTCTCCAATATCTCCTGCAAATCCAATGACTGCCCAGGGTGGTAGAGTTGCTGTGCCTGGATATGTTCAAGAAACAGCTGGATGTGGCACTTAGGGACATGGTCTAGCTTACAAGCTGGTGATCGGTCAAAGATTGGACTTGATGATCTTGGAGGTCTTTTACAATGTCAATGTGATTTTGTAATTTTTATGAGTTTATGAAGCAACACCTACCTGAAGTTCTATGAACATCTATAAAAATAAGCCATTTTTAACTGCTGTAGATGACAAAGTTCCACTGCAGCAATAAGGCTAACAATCGATTGAGCAAATGACATTTGGCATCTAAACACTCTATATACTTAGACAATGTCACATCAAATATGACTCTGGTGGTGGCACTTCACCAGAAGTTAAATTAAGTAAGTATATGTGCTTGATTTAGGGAACTGATTCAGAGAAACTGTCCCTCTGTTGTTTGCCATCCACCACTATGTCAAGAATGTGCCTTTGACACTGAGACAACTCTATCAGAAAGCAGCCTCCAAAAAGACAAGGTACACCATCAGTGATTTAAGCAAAAAGACAGGGGAAAAGGGAAATAAACTTCTTTATTAAGTCTGAGAATCCTATTTTTAAACTGTATAATCTTCCTCATGTGGCATAAACTTGGATGTATTCTTCAAGCACAGTGACAGATGTATCTGTCCAGACTGCTCAGAAAGCAGTTATCTTACTGTCCTTTTTGGCCAATGCTGCAGGTTTTCTTAATGCCAAAGAGTATTTATTGAAAAGCTGTTGATATTGAGGACCTAACCAGCTTTACAAGCAGGACAAGATGAAGATGGTGTTTGTGATTTATTAGCTGAAACCAACATACAAACCAACATAACAAAGAATGTAGCTATCATAAGACAAGTACTGCATTCATTTGCCATCACCCGACAATGACCTGTGTAGCTGACACCACTGTTTCAGTTACTAGGATTTACAAGTTTTAATAGAGTTCACACATAGTATGTGTCAGATAAAAAGTCTGGCAAAATGGTAATTGTGTGTTATTGTTGGCTGGAATACTGTCCTGTGTGTAAGGCACAGGACTGGGACTGAGGCATTGTATTAACTTTCATTCTCTTATGTTCACCAAAATAGTTAAAGGCAGATTATTTACTCTCCTTGGGCTTGTTTCTTCATTTGTGACATAAGAAAAATTATGTTAATACCATCAGGAGTGACAGGAGGTTAAACTAACATTGCTGAACAAGACTGAATTGCAGTATGTAAATACAAAATATTACTATCATTCCACAAACAGAAAATCTTCTGGGTTATGAAATATTTTTGCATTTTCTTCTTTCTTACAACCTGCCAACTTCATGACATTGGGAGAATTGTAAGGCAAACTATACTTCTTTACTCCCCAGTGCTCAATGGGCATGGGCTGGAATTGAATGGATCATCATTTTATGATCTTTTAAGAACTTTTATGGAAAAAAAACATTTCTAGGACTCCAAAGAATTTTAGAAAAAAAAAGATCCCAGCAGTGTAGAAATAGTCTACTGATATAAAGGAAATTAATAGACTTATTTTTTTAAAACAATGTAATTTAACATAGTGATTGATTCATATGTAACCTCCCTGTTCAGAAATTCTCTAGAGCTGTGGGATATATCAAGAAAAAATTCAGTCTATACTTAATGCTCATTCCTTGGGCACTTCTCATGTTGATCTGTATTAAAAAGTAGGCTTGTGGAAACTAAAAGACCTCCTTGGTTCTGGAAAGGGAAGCATTAAAATCAAATGAAAACTTAATTTGGGAGTTAACCCATAAAAATTGATTATCTGTTTGAAGCAAAGGATCTGAAATAGTCTCTAGAGATGTTCAGGTAGGTGACTTACGCTCTCAGCACATAAGTACATGAAACTTGACTGCTTAACTCGTGGTGCTATCCCATACCAGAAACAAGTATTGGATCAGTTGGATACTTGGTGTGACCCAGTGCAGAAATTATTATATTCTTATGGACCTGAAGGTAAACTTGATTTTGTTGCTGATAGTCATCTGTCCCAAACAGACACTTTATCTTTACAAAAGAAAGAGAATTCTTGTGTTTATCTCTTCAGAAATCTGTAATTAAACTCTAAGATACCACGTGTTATTAGAGTATTTTCTCCTGATTCAGGAAAAAACTGAACATTTGACCTATGGTTAATTGACGACTTGTGGGAGTTACCTGTGTCAATGCAAGTCACATGAAGTGAAGACCCAATGACGAAAGACAGAAAGAAGAACCTACTCCAAACGTATCTGGAGACATGAGACTGACCATCTACCGCTTACCTTGTTGTTTGGGAATTTTAGTAGCCCCAGTCCTTCTCTTTGGCCTGGAGAAAGTTGGTGTGAATGTCAGCTGTTCCCTGTGTGAGCCTGTCCCAGCCAGCCGCCCTTTGCACGGCACCACGGCCGTACACACCTTCCCCCCGGGACCGTCTGTGCCCGGGGTGTTCCGCCCAGCGTGAATCTATGAGAAATTTGACCACCAGGTGGCATAAAAACTATGTAAAATATCGCAGGGGTGCTGCAGATATGATACAATTACCTCCTTTTAAGAATATTCAAATGCTTTGTGATCCTAGTTATCAAATTTGAATATTATTGTTTTAAAAGTAGCTAATGGCTTTTAAAATTCTTTAATTTGCACTGTATTCCATAAGGAAGAGCCCATATGGGACACAAATTACTTAGCTTTTTAAATCACATTTTATCATATTCTTATTAATTTTTTTCATGTCAAAACCAAATAACTTCACTGATAGAAAGGAAGAAGTCATGTTATATTTATTTGCATAGAAACACAAGCAACGATTCTTAAGAAGTAAGTTTGAAATCAACAATTATCCATTGTTGGAAACACATTTTATGAAACTATCCCTGAGCTATAATATAACTTCCAATGTAACAATAGAAATCTGTTCTATTGTAATGAAATCAGTTCCTATGTTCTTGCTACAGGAAAAGAAAATGACTTTTTGGCACAACAGAAAGGCAAAGTAAGTGTTCAGATGTGTTATTGGTGAAAAAATAGAGGGCCTGAGGTGGCAGACAAATTCTGCAATGAAGATAAAGATTTTCCTACAGTGAGATTCTTGACAGAATTCCTTATACGTTTTTGGGGTCTTTCTCACCTTGCTTCTGTGGGTGGCATGTATGTATTGACTAAAAATTCCCACAATGACACACATGTAGTAGTCCATAATCCACTATATTATTTTTTAAATTTTCCATAACTTTTGCTCTTTTTCCTTCTGCTTTTTTTTTTCCACTTCTTGATCCTCTTCTCTGCACTGCTGAAAGTCCCCTTAGCTCCAATTTCATCATTTTGACTATAGTTTTAAATTATGCCGCTGAGAGATCAGAACTTTTCTTTTTAATCAGCTTTTCTGCCTTGACTTCCTTTCATGACTCACTTTCTCTTCTCTGCTTTTGACTTTCCATTCTTTTCATGATTTTGTCTTGACGCTTTGACTATTCCTGCAGTATCTTATTTTGAGCCCTCTGCTTTTTCAACCTTGTTAACACTGTTTTCCTTGAATTTCTGTTGTAAGTTCCTTTCTCTTTTTTTTTCCAATATTAATTCTTTATTTATTTTAGACTCTTCTGTCATTTCTGCTATAAGTTGTTTAATCTATTCAACTTGTCTCTCGACTTCAAATTTCTGTATAACCAACAACTGAAGTTAACACCTAGAATTCCTTCCTCCCTCTTTCTTCTTTGTCACCATTAAGAATTTGTAACAGATTAGTTTAATCCATCCATTATTCATGTCCAATACACTGCTGGATTAATGTAGAAAATGTAGTATGAAAATTGCTTACAGCTTTGTAAGTGGAATGAACTGTTTTGAGGATGGCACCTTCAGTCTAGACCAATAGCTGAGAAAAATATGATATATGGCTAAAGGTTTACAATAGAAGCTCTTCCTGAGGTGAAGTTAATTCAAATAAAGATAAAAAGATATCCTGGGTAATATATATTGCCTATTTTCACTTTCAGGAAAATCCATTTGCAGACTTTTCTGTTTGCAAGAACCAAAGTAATTTTTCTGAAGGCATGGAGGTCTCAGAGAGCGCGTGGTTCCTGTGAGACTCAAAAAGATTTAATGGCATCTCAGAAGCTCGTGAATTGCCAAAGATGCCTCACAGTATTGACCATATCTCTACTTTCCTTGCTTCCAATGGAGCATAGGATGGAGTATGCAAGGGAAACACAGTTCTAGCTGGTGCTCTCTAATAAAGTCCAGGTGGAGATCCTTGAACTCAATTCGCAAGCTCAAGATTAGGTATCTTAAATAAACCTTCTATTCTGATGTGTTCCTCCCAAAAAGTGTTGTTCTACTCAGGTATTGGAGTTCTGTACTGATGGGAAAATTGTAGGTAGACAGAAAATTGAAATGAGCTGTAGCCTCTAAGAAGAGATGGTAAAAGAACGCAGCTGGCTAGAACTGCTCAAAAGATAGGATTGTAACAAGTCCCAGTATGGGTGTACAGTGGACTCTGGGGTACTGATTAGTTTCCACTGACAAGAATAACACTTTAGCAGCTCTAAGAGATACAGCACCACTGTTTTATATGCATTTCAGACAAAACCAGCAGGAGCTATTTTTTTTCCCATCTGCTAACAAGACTATATTAATTTGTTCCACAGAGTGCCTTCTCTTTCCATGGCCTATCTGATGCCAGAGGTCAGTGTTGGCCTTTTCACTTTCCCCTGAGTTCTGTGGGCAAAGCCACATCATTTGCTGTTAGCATTGCAAAGCATTGCATAAGCCTAAGACATTGTAGAAATAATAATGTTGATTCATCAAGTGTCTGGAAACACACTCAGAAGTGATTCTTTTTTTTATTTGCTTATTCTTTTTATTAGATCTTTGGGATCAATAAAAACAAATGCTTCGTCAGAGCTAAGCACACAAAAAAATGACCATCATTTCTTTCATATTCTAGGTGATGGAAAACCTCAGTGGGGAACTTGGGCACACTAAAGGGACTAGCAACAGTTAAAATAAATTTTGTAAGACCTCAATACAATATGAAGTCACATTTACATTACTCATGGATAACATTTTTCTCATGTCTCTATAGGTCACAGCATAAACAAGGGTGTATGAAAGTGTTTCATCTGATAATCAGTCCTTCAGGTTTCATGTTTCCTGCACTAAAAATTAAAAGTAATGGGAATGAAAAGTTATACAGTGTTGCAGGTAGTTTGCCAGATTGTATTACTGTCCAGGAGAGTTCTCCTCAGCTGATAGCAACAGTAGCATAACAAATGAGCACATGCTGGAAACTTTAGGTCTGGTGTTGTGAGAAGCAGGAATCCTTCGTTACCTCTACATAAGCCAACACTGACGCTGGAAGCTGTGAAAGTGTGGCAGGGCTATGTTCACTCCACAGGCATTAACTCAAAGACAGGTTTAATATCCTCAGAGCAGACCTGCACTGATGCACATGCATCACTTAGAAAGTCTGAACTGCTACACAGTGAGTAGGTAAAGGGATGGCACTGCTTGCTGCTGGCTCAGGTACCTTCAATTCTAGGGCATTCAAAGACTGAAGAGTTGTCCTTCATATTTGCTTTTGCCATGTTTTATGCTATGGGGAAATCTTTTACCCTACTCTAACCCCAAAGATTTTATTTGACAGACTGGCCAGTTATTATTCCTGTTTTACAGATTTTAAATACCTATCGTTTTCATTAAAAAAAAACAGTTAAAAGCAGTTTAATAGTAGTTTGGTTAGTTATGTTTTCTCCTCTGAGACAGGCCCTCTCTTCAGTTTTTTGTGTCAGCTCTTTTGTCTGCCTGTGCGATACATCTGGTAAAAGAAAGGCCAGAATTTATGAACAAGTTTTGTCTCTTGATCTTAATAATGAAGAAAATGAGATATTTTAAAGAGTTTTGAAGAGGAATACTTCTTAGTACCTGTTTTTCTCTATGTACAAGTCAATGTTCAGCACAAAAACTTTCAACTATATTTTACATTTTTCTGAACATCTTTCACAAAGCCATTCAACTGAGGGGTGAACTAGGTGATGTAATACAATTTTGAGGTATTATACCTTTGTGTAAGTGGGCCCAGCCACCTGCACAGCTGTAACTGACTGTTTCCTCTTCCAGGTTAATCTGTGGGCAACTCACGCCTTGAGGCAGCCCAAGCTGCTGCTTGCACCTCACAGGGATGGGTCAGCAGCAATGATCCCTTCACAGAAAAGGACCCTCAAAAGCAATTACAGCAACAATTCTGAGAATAGTGTCTGTTGTTAATGATGGATGAAGGAGAGATCAGAGGGGTACTCAGAGAAGGATCTCCATTAAACTTGCTTCCGCTCACTAAGATGGACGACCTGAACTTCTCAAAATTGATATCCTTGCTTACTCTGGATTTTTCCTTCTGGAAGGAAATAAAATTAGTAAGACTTGTACTGTGTCCCTTGCTGTTGATGGTCTATTTTACTCTTACAGCTACTTTTCCCCCCACTCAAAATCATTTTGGAAGAGGTCCTACACTTTAATGGCATGCTGTTTCTTTCATACTGTTAATAGTGTCCATCTAATTTCCTAGGAAGAACTATTCCCATGGTTTCTAGCAGTAGATATTTTTTATAGTATAAGCAGCTTTGCTTTGACTAGCCCTTAGAAATGAATCCTTCTCATTACCTTATGTATCAAGATTTGAAACAAGCTGTGTCAGTTACTTTGCTTCACAAAAATGTGTATCTACAATGCAACTAGAAATGTTAAAATTCAGTTCTGGAGAAAAAAAACCCACTCCAAACTGCTTTTCTAATCTAAGCATTTTTGGAAAATTTCATAAAGCTTTTAATAAAGTAACTTAAGTTTCACATTCTGAACATTTTAAAAAATAATTTAGTATTGCTTGGAATTGAAGTAGACATAGAAATTATTCTCCCAGTAAATTGCAAGAAATAGTTTGGACATATTTTAAGCAGTCATATGTCACATATGACTGTAATATCAGAAGAGATTATTATGATCAGTCAGTTCAGCTGTGATCTAGAACATGGGCCAGTACTTTTCACAGTATGTTCATAAAAGAATTTTTTCTGTGACCTACTAGTCTTTTTGCCAGAGCTTTTCACACATAATTTTTTTCTTCTTTAACATGATCCCCCCAGTACTTAAATACACAGTAGTGAAAACTCTCTCATCCAGTCAATGAACAGGAGATTTCTTCTAACAGTTGCTGTTGAACAGCCTGCTTACCTGCACATGGGGAAAACTCCACCATTTTATCAATGCCACTCGTCAATAAATCACTGCTTTTTTTTTTTTTTTTTTTTCCCATTTTTATTTTCTCTTTCCTAACATTTAATTTCCTTCAGAGACTGTTATTTTAACTGATGAAACTCCTGCATGTGGTTTTCAGCTTGCATCATCATTGGGCTAAACCAACTTTTTTTTTTCTCAGACTTATGAAAGCAATGCACTATCTTGCCCTTGTCCAAAGAAGCTCCATCAGCAGCACAGTTCCTTGCCTCCTCAGGGTCACATAAGTGAGCCCAGAGCTGCATCAAGAGCTTTTTCTCCTGGGCAGACTTCCATGGCTGGTTAGAGGAGCCCAGGCTGGCTGCATTGCTCTTACAGTACATATGTGGCACAGGGAAGAGACTGCACATCCAGGATCGTGTGCACAAAAGACTTGGGCATGGAAAAAGATGATACCTGTCACGTCGCTTAAGATTACTTTTGTGCAGCAGATCAGAAATAAGGGAGGATAATCACCAAATGACAGAATGACATGTGTCCTAGGATGGCAGGAATTACTCTGTAGAAATGTGTTTTTGTCTTTCTATTAAGTGTCGCTGATAAACTTGAACTATATGTCTTTCTTTTAGATGCTAAAATTACAGGGAAAAAATGACATCAAAATGTGTCATCTTTCCAGTAGATGAGTGAAGGAAAAAACATTGTGATACATTATAAGAAAATATTCCTTACTCTCCAGCTGGCAGGAGCAGCTTATTTAACTCTAAGAGATTTTTAATTGTTTACAGTGTAATCAGCATTTGAATAGAATTCATTACTTTTGAAACCTGGAAGCAAAAAATCAGAATATGAAATATTATTTTTAAATAATATGTGTAAAGCAGCATAACCCTATGAAAAGCAAATAGTCAACAGAATTTGCCCTTAGAGGCATGTATGCTTCACAAAATATCTGCCTACTTGATGAGAAAATAACTACATAATTTTCAATTTACAAAATCTTGCAGTATCACTTTTCAATACAAAACACTGAAATTAAACCATTTTACTAAAGTTTCTCAGCTGTATGTTGTCCTTGTGGCTGAGACTCTCTCAACAATTTCTGTAGTTTGCTATTAACAGGTTTCTCAGCATGTATCTTTTAATGGCCAGCTTTTTCTTAAGTCAGTGGTCAAGAATGATAGAAGCAGAATTTAATGCAAAGAGACTTACAAAAATTATTTTTTGAGCAGTCTGGTTATCACACAAAGGAAAAAAGAGAAGGTCTATTTGGCTGGTACAATCAGGAGGAATGTAAAGCTCCCACGCCTGCCTTCAGTAATTGATGAAGTGGGTCAGTGACATTTTACAGGGATGCAGTTGAATTGGACCCTTGAGGATAAATAGCACATAAACTTCTTCCTCCAGCTCTTTGGTAAGTTAATATTGGCAATTCCAATTTAACACTTATGAATGAAAGTATTGCAGGCTAAGTGAAATTAAGGAACAGCCACTGCTATTGTTTCGGCCGGTGGTATTCCCTGCAAGCACTACTTAATCCAATGAAAACCAGAGACCTCATCTGTCAAAGAAATACATGTGACTGGGCTGGTTCTGGGGAGAGGGGAGTGTTCTGGAAGAATTTAGAATTATTGTATAATTAAAAATGCAGATTTTTAGCAGAAGTGTCTGTCACTAGCCCATTTGGGAAGTAATCTTGTTGATTTCTTGGTGAGGTGGTATATTGAATGGTTGCAAGTTTTCAGGTGCATGTCAGTGTTAACAAATTCTATTAATAATTTACAGTAAAAGGAAATATTTTATTAATGCCATCTGAAATCAATGCACAAAATTAAAATGAAGCATTCCCAATTGTATAACTAAGCTATGGGACATGGTTGGAGAAAACAGGTATTTAATTTTTAGAATACATTGTTCATTTATTTTTAAAGGCTTCATTTAGGCATAAAGGAAACTCTTTCATGCTGTCATAATGAATATTTAATCTCTTCAGTGTCACATATAACTTTTATATAAACACACGTAATTAGCTTTTAGCTTCAACTGAATGAATCTGGAGCTTACTAACAAATCTTCACGAGTGTGTACAAATAAACTGGGCTTTGTTGGTGGTGTTGGTGGTGGTGAGCTAAACAGAGACAGGGCTTAGGCTCAGTTGCTGGACCAGTGGGTATCTGCAGTGTTCAGTGCTAGTGCACTACTTTGTATAATTTTGTTCTGTTGCAGGAATCATTTTCCCAGAGTTCTTGGGCTCAGCCTGTGGGTAGCCTCGGGCTCTTCCAGGGGGGTGTATGAACAGTTCTACTCTGCTGTGGGGGAGACAAAGTTTTAGCCAAATGGATGCAAGCCATTCCATGTCACTTGTCCTTAGGGTCAGAGAAGACAATCTGTTTACAGCAGAGGTGTAGCCATACCCCTGAAGGGCCTTTAGAGCTGCAGATTCATTTGCAGGGATGGCTATACACCTGTGGTGTGCCATGAACCAGAGGGGAGCTCCATGGTTCTCTGCTGATGGATGTCATGCTGCAGGTGTTGTCCCTAAAACTGGTTGAAGAAGTGCTGTAAGGTTTAATGGAAATCTTTGAGGACATAAAACCAATTGCTATAAAATAATTCAGGCAAAACTACTATTGAATTCAAGAGAACTTTTTCCAGAATAAGGTTTGGGGATTAGCTCTGTTGCCATTGCAAATATAAAGCCTAAAGCATAAGGAATGGAATGTCTTCACAAATAACTGAACATTAACCTACTTCTTCTGCAGCAGGCCACTGTACTTACTGTGAATACTGGCAACCCATGTGGACCACTCCTCAGGAAGTAAAGGGCTTGAATGTAATGATGGATTTACCAGGGCAGGGAAGGGAGAACAGTCCCAGCATATGCCTTATAGGCAAGGCATATGCTCAATGTCACACTCAGATCTGCTGTCACCACTGTGGCTGCATCCAGCCCAGGGAGTTTGTGCCTTTCCTGCACATATGGTCAGAGCCGAGTCCCAGGAGTTCATAATCATGGGATGTATACTTTTTTAAAGGGATGAATAGTTTTGCTGGGAAGCAATTTAATCAGCCTGATGAAAACATTGCTGGCTGGAAAGCTCAAAATAATACTGAAACTGTATGACCACTTTTGAAAAATGTTTTGTTTCTGTGGCTGTTTGAAAATGTAATAAATGTGAAAGAATCTTATTATATTTTAAATTCACTGTGTGGGAGCAGACCCAGCTACCTAAGCCTCCTACCTGTGAGCATCTGGCATCACCCTTTATGTGATAGACATACTAATTCAAGCTAGTTGGGAATTTAGGAAAGTTACTGTGGGATTTTTCAGTTGAAAAAAGCTCATTCTGCACTCACCCATGCTTTGTAGATGCTAATCCATTTCCTGGAAGCTTACAGCCTAGAGACTTTCCAAACTCAGCACAAGAGAAGAAGTAAAGACAACCCTCTCCTAGTGCTTGTTGGTTGTATTGGAAGTATAGAAGGATGCATTTCCTTATCAGACTATAGCTTGTTCTTTTTCCCTTTTGAAGAACTTGCCTGGCACTCTGGCACATAATGAAAAATAATGTCTGAACCTTTAGGTTTTGTATGTACTGTTTTATGTGAAAAAAATCCTGTGTTTGCAGCCAAAGGGAAAGAATCTTTGTAATCCTGCTTTAGGAATGAGTCCTACCTGATACCACTACTCCAACTGTCATCTGTCTTGGATGCTTTGCAGGGATCAGGAAAGAAGGGCTGAAGGCAACTGTTCAGTAGTTCACATACTGAAAGAGCAAATACTCCATAAAGAAACCCTCTCAGATTTTCACTTTTCCCCTTAAATCAGTGAGTCCTTTGGAAGCATGCACTGAACTCTTTCTACACAATAGCCCTTGCCAGAACTATATTGAAACTAATATTTATTTTTAAAGGGCATTTGGATTTTAAGAGTTGGGCACCATGGGCATGCATTTAAAAACATTATGCACAGGAATTATGAAACCTAATTTTTCCTTGGCATAGTTAATTACTATGAGGCAAAGAAATACCTTTGGAAGTATCTAAAACATCATTGTTGTAATTGCTGTAATTGCAGAGGTGCTCTCAGTGCCTTTGACAGCCCTCTCAGATGGTTTTCCCAGTAAGGCTGATTGCAATTTCTTCACCAAGCTCCACAGTGCATTTGAATGGAGTCAATACCTTGACTGCTGCTAGGTGTGTTATCCAACATTAAATCCTGTAACCTGTAAGGAAAGGCTTTCATATCTATGAAGTTTACAGAATTCCAGGTAAGACTGGAATTGTAGTCTGGTCAACAAGACCTACAGTATGGGGAGAAAATGGATATCAGTTATTCTTTTGTTTCCAGTAATCATGATGTGACAATTCCTATGCTTGAAAATCTTACACTATTTAATATTTTACAAGCAAGCTATAACTACTGTTTAAAGCTGCTTGAATTAGGAAATCCTACATGAAATATATTAACTCATATTTTTAGAAGTTTTGGGGTGAACATGTAAAACAAGTTCAGACAGGGCTGCCTGACAGCAGGGATATGGAATAGATGATCTCTTGGGTTTGTTTCAGACTATGTTTCTTATGAATTTATGATTTCATAAGGTTATTCATGTGCCTCTTTCCTTCAACTCTATCACATAATTAGATGGAATGAGATTATCAAGATAAGTAAATATAAGAATTGTAGGACTAAATACCTGTAAAAAATCTGTGAGTTCCCAAGGAATGCAGAAGAGGTGATTATTTGAAAGATAATTCTAACTGAGGGCAAGATGACAGCAAGTCATGCTTTAATAAATACATAACAGCAAATTAATATGCCACTACTTCAAAATCCTAACAAGAAGTTGGAATCTGTGTCCTTGTGAAATGTAACAGTAATTTTTCCCTATTGTATATGTGACACACACTGTGCTGTGTTACCTGTTGTGTGTCCTTTAAATGATGAATGTGTTTGCCCCTCACAATCTCATGAGCATAATAATTTGTTTACTTTTGTTGTCTTTCACTGCTAATCCATATTAAAAAGTTTAACCTGGTAAACAAAACAAAATCCAATCAAACAAAGAGGTAATAAGTGCCTAGAAGCCTGAAGCTCGGCTGGCTAACTAGACTGCTTATCCCAACAAATTCTCAGTGGTGCAACTGTTTGTTAAAAGGTTGTGTCACATGCAAAAAACCCCCAAACTACAAGCTTCCTCCAATGAGTCATTTAACCCATCCATTTACTTTCCACCTACTTAATAACAGATAATATTTCAACAACACTGTTGCCATAAACTGTTAAGGTGATATAAAATTTAGCATTTTAAAAATGTCCTGAAATTGCTCTGATTTATCAGAATTGTAATCGGTTTTGAAAACCATTTTGAGATCTATAGTGCAGTGATTTAACTTTGAAAGGAAGTCCTTTTTGTTTTCTAGTGTTTGAGGTACATCTGAAAGCCTGATGTATTGAAATTCACTCAAGGTAAGGAGATGTGATGCAGTAGTTCCCAAACTAAGTGCAAAGAAAGTTTGATTTATTAGGACCTGATCCTGTGAATCATGTACCCACCTACAGCTTCATAGATTAGGTTTTTGCAACTCTAGGTTTGAGCTGAGTATTTAATGAAACAGGATTTGATGAATTCTGTAATTCCTCTGTCTGAAAATTAGGTTTCTATACATATTTTGGAAATAAAATGACATAATTTTCAGTTATCTCTCTTGCTATTTTTCTTTGCAATGTTTAGATTCTAGAAAGTAAATATTGAAACAGCTACGGTAATGCTAATTTGTCAAAAAGCAAAGGACATAGAAATATTTTGTCTCTATGCTTGTCTTCAATGTCTTCATCCAACCTGAACAAAGATCTGTGTTTATGTTTTCTTTTTTTCACCATGATGGAATTATCACTATATTTACCATAAATAACATTTTAATGACTTTACTTGTATTTACATAAGTCCTGGTTTAGGACAAATTTGGAACGGAACTTCCAAAGGGATGTTCCCTAAAGGGCCAAATTCAGTGGCCCTTCCCCCCACCTGTTTGAGAGATAAACCTTCTTTGATAAAAGTGGAAAAAAATTGTTTATTTAACAAGCCAAGTACTCACAAAGATGAAAAAATGAATAATACTAAACAATGGAACTTCTCATTGTTCTGAAGAGATGGCAAATCCAGAAGTCCTTGTTGTGCGGTGTAGCTCGGCTCGCTCAGTCTCGTATCAGTCCCTCCTGCACTGGAAAATGCAGCATCCCAGCCCTGGTGGGCCACAGGTGTGAGCTCCTGGTGTTTTACTGGGTTTTCAGTACAGAGCAGGCTGATCAGTTCCAAGAAAAAGAAAAGCCCCAGTCCGGGGAACTTCTCTGCCTCAGCTAGCTAAAAAACTAACTAGAAGCAAAAGAGAGCTCTCTCCTGCTGTCTGTGCTGCAGACAATGCACTGAGAGAGAGCTGAACCTCTTATCTCTGTTTTTGAACACAGTCGCCTCAGACATCTCACTGCCTCTCCTTCTCCCCCCACTTCACTCTCAGATCTAGTTTTAAAAGCACACAGCTTATTTCTGGGCTAAACAGATGAATAGGAATACAATTCAGCATCATAATGTCACCCCAAGACAATATATTAGTGGTGTATTATATTATTTTGTCTTTCATATTTAAGTGTCCAAAAATTATATAAATATTTTAATATTGTTTTTGCATTTAAAATGTATGTATTGCTAAGATAATAACACTTTATTGATCTTCTAAGTGCCCATTTGATTGGTGGTACAGCAATAGACATTTTTCTAATTAAAATAAAGAGAGAGAGTGTTACTTAAGTCTATATGGGAGACCAGGAACTTTTTCACAATACTACTTAAAAATATTTTTCAAGAAAGATGCAAATGTTGCAATATTCTGTTCAAGACATAAATAAAGGCTTGAAAATTTTCACTTAGAACATTTTTAAACATATGGTAAGAATGTCTGAGAGCTAATTTGTAAGAGAAAATGTAAAGCTACACAAAATTTAAGAGGAAACTACAGAACTGGGATTGAAAAGTATTGACAGAAAGAAGAAATGAGAATCAAAGAGGGTCTGAGAGAACAATAAGTGAATTCCTAACAGTAAATTAGTACTTGCTCCATTTGATTTATTTCTAGGATGGAGAGAGAAGGGAGAGAAATCAGATCAGGTATATTTGCCTGCTGACTAAGAATGCAGGCTGCAGTAGAATGAGTGATGATAACGTGTTATATGTGCTTTTCATGATCCAGTTTTCTGACAACCAGTTTATTCTACATGCACTATGACACCACTACTGATATACACAACCTCAGAGAATAACCTCACTATAATTTGGGATATGCTGGCTATGAGAAGGAATTCAGTTCAATTGTATATACAGGATAAATGTTCAAACCTGAGTTAGTATTTAAAGCCAGGTTTGTTTATCCCATATGGCATCAGGTTATTCTGATGTCAGTCTTAACAGAAACAGCTTAATATATGCAGTGAAAATCTACATTTTCCCTTCTTTTTTTAATCTAATGAAAACATACAGCTACGAAATATGACTCAAGCATATATGAGGGCATAGAAAAGCAAAATGTTATTAAATATGCACACTACTGACTTAATTATAGGAGTTAAGGGGAAACTTGAGAAAACTAGGATTTTTTGGTATGTTTTTCTTCTCCTTAATCTAATCAGACAACACTAAAAGCCCAAGAGATATATAAACTTCAGTAACTAGTTATATTAAACCTGTGTTTACTTAGATGATTTGTATGAAATAAATAAGTAATTACCCAAAGGACATTAAAAAACGGAATATATGAGACTGCATGTGAGCAAGCTAACACAAAGCAGAAAGCTTGACTAGTGCATATTTAATAAGAAAAATTCCCTGTGCTTTTATATCTTCTTCCATTCTATAGAAGTCCTTATGTCACCTTTATCGCCATAGTAACTCAGCACTTTGTAGTCCCCACATTCTTCTATTCATCATGTCCAAGTATCAGTTTAGTAAAAGATAAAGGGTTTCCCTGATTATCCACTATTTGGTACCCTGCACTGTGGGCATCTTGCTGAAAAGTATTGTGAATGATGTAATAATTCATCAATCTTATACAACAAACAAAAATGATCCCTGGTTTATACTACTGTATTATCAATTTGTTATTTCATCACAATATTTAAAAATTAATTAATCATCAGAACTTGATAAACATTTCTGTAGCCTTCTGAGTTTGAAGAACCAATTACTCTGATCATAAGCCTTGTATAGGTGGAGGACTGACTCTAAATTGTCAAACCCCATCATTCAAAAGAGACAACATTATTTAGGTTTACTAGAGGGTATTTTTATCTATCTTCCTCTATTATAGTATCCCCAAAAGGACAGAAGCTTCCAAAAAAGCATATTTTGTAGCCCAAATTTACTACTTAAATATAACAGACTAGAAAGAATAAGAAGGTGTTTTCATTTGCATCCCTTTCTAATTGTTTGAGCTACAGTGTATGAAACAAAATAAATATTTAGTTAGTTATGTATAGAAGTTAAAAGAAAAGACAATTTGCAGTTAACTAGTTCCATACAAATAGGAGTAGCAAAGACTATATCAGTGACAAAAACCAGTTTTATAGATTGGACTAAAAAATTGAGGATATTTGCCTCTCATTTATTTTTTTCCAAGATACCACCTTCATGGCTTCTAAATATGCATTTGACTTACTTTTATTTATTGATACTAAAGAAGTGTTCTGAGAGGCTTTGCCAAAGAACTTGAGTTTATCTGCATGAATGCATTCATACTCCTACTTTGAAACAAAGCTGACATTTCTGGGGTTTGATCCTTCAAGCATAGACTGTAGGTGCATGTGTCCTAGCTTTTATCTAACATTATAAAAATTCTCTTCTCCTGTGTTACAATACTTCAGTTTGATATGAAGAATTGTTTTTATTCTGAATACATGTTTCCAAAGTCTACATTTAGATGTGTTTTTATTCTTAATAAAACTTACATTTTTTTCTATACAGTTTCCCTTAAGGTTACTAACAAAACCTCAGAAGGACAAATTATTTTTTTTTTAACTATAAAGTACTATTGGTACATCAACAGATGTCTCATTCCACCAAACCGTACCATAATAAATTTAAATGAAGTAAATATACCAGCTTCAAACCATTAAACTGTCATGATTTGTGCAGTTTCACTCCATTAATCTCAACATTTCTCAAATGACTAAGGCAAGTTACAAAAAAGGAGTACAAAATTCATCCCATGATTGGCCAGCCAAGAGCTGCAGTGACCATCTGATGGGATGTGTGAGTCTCTGAGCTGATCAGCAGGTCGGGTGGTGCCAGATCCATTGGTTAACTCAGCCTGACAGAGCTTCACGACCTGATTCGCGGATTTCAAAACACGAGATGAGGAGTAACTGGAGCAAGTTAAGTTGTTCAAACTATGCTTAAAGACTTGCTGTGATATTTCCTTAAATAAAGAGTTAAACACTCCTGGTCTAGATAGATGAACCTAACATTTACAGACGCCTATTTATCCAGCACTGCAGGCTCAGTGATTCTTTCTTCTGCCTTGCCTCATTTATATGCCTTCTCCACTGTAGGGACTTTTCCAAGCAAAGTTTCCTCACCAAGATTACAGATTTCCTTTTCAAACCTCCTCTGATTACTCTTTCCTTACCTGACAGCTGGGCATGATTAAGCACCAATGAAGAAAAGTAAAGGTTCCAACACAAGATTGTTGTGAACAGCTGATAGTTAGTTTTAACCTACAGATAAAGCTAATTTAGCTAAAGGAACAAAGAGACAGAAATAAGCCCGTTATATACATGTAAACTTCCTTTAAAATATCCAGTGCTCTTTATGTATTAGTCAGTCTTGACTCGGCCCTGTTTTGAGCTTAGCTCCATAAGCTTGCTCTTGCTGTAGAAGTTCTGATTCTTTTTAAGTGCAATGGCAATTTTTGTGGTGGAGTCAAGTGTTACAGGGCCAACAGTGATGAAAGAATACTGGTTCCAGTTCTCCTGAGCCACACAGGCTCACAGCTCTTAACAAACCTCTCTAGAGATTCTGCATCAGTGAGGGTGCCAATAATGAATGCAGTGTTGCTCTTCTCTTTCTAGCTGCACATGAGAAAAGAACCCTTTCAGACTGTGACTGAATAATAAACAAACTAGAAATTTAAAGCCCTATCGACTTAAAGAGAACGTTCCCAAGCCAGAAAAGCTTCCATTTCAGGGTCGGTTGATGTGAATTGCAATTCTTTATAATTTTGTACAGAATGCAGTTTTTAAAGATCCCAAGTCTTAGCTGTTTGTAACAGGAAATGAGTCAGTTTTGGTCTGTTTTGATTACTTGGCAAGCTCATATCCCCTTGCTGTTACGTACATTTTAGCATTTCTGCATGTCCATCACTGGAACTGGAATATGATTATGTTTGGCCCAGTAGGTTCATGTCTTTTAGAACTATAACATTACTTCACTTGAGCAGTTATTAGGGCTGCAGAGATATAACTACAATTGCTAAATGGGATAATGCAAAATGAATGAAGTGAGAGAACCCCTGGAGGCTTCTTGATGTTTACTCTTTCAAGTAATGCACTCTACTAAGTCTGTCAGCTCATCACAACAGAGAATTATTTAGGGAACCGTGTGAACAGTATTGCTTCACAAGTCTTACAGCCACCCAGAATATAAAGTGTGTATTATACAATGCAACTCATAAATAGACATTTCCCCTGTTTTCTGCAAACCACTCTCACTACAATGACTTGTCTCATCGCAGCAGAGCAAATGCGAAAGCAAAGACGTAAAGTAGCAGCACACTGTTGTGCTTTAGACGCTATTTGCAAACTATTTAACTGGTATAAAGAAAGCTAATTTACTAGGCTCATTATCGCCTACATTCTTCTGAGGGTAGACTAAGATGTTGACATTTCATGCCCTACACAGTATCTTTTAATAGGTCATCCACAGTAATGCCACTGCTTAATGTTGCTACAAGTTTTAACTCTGGATATATTTATACAAAGGTAATTACCTCACAGCATTATAGGTGTATGAGACATATGTAACAACTAAAGGATGTGCAATCCTCATGAAACCATTAAGATCATTTGCAAGAGGATTTGGCACCATACTTTTGTGGAATTTTTACACATATGCTTAAAAGACACCCATACAATACTATATATTGCTAATGGAATAGAAATATGTTTTTGAAGTGAAGAAAATAGAAATATATATTTGAAGTAAAATATAATATATATGATTCAATAGCAATAATCTTTTTTTAATTATAAAGGTTAATAGTCCCTTCAACGTAAAGGAAGATCAAGGCATATTTTCTAGAACTCTTTTAGCCACTCCAAGGCCAGGTGGGAATAAGAAGTAGCCATCAACTCCTCCCCTGAACAGGGAACAACTTCTGATGTTCAGTAAGAAGAGGATGCCACAGGGAGCCATGGACCAGTCTGTGACTGTGCAGGGTGTATGACAGAAGTATGACAGCAGAGCTGTGCATGTGCCATGGCACAGTAAACCAAGCCAGTAACATTTACCAGGATTCTCAGTGGCAGCTGCACCCAGGTCTCTGGACTATCTGGAAGCAGAACTTCTTTTGATCACAGAGTCGCAGAATCCCCAAATGGGGCCAGGTTGGAATGATCCACAGTGGGTCATCTGGTCCAACCCTCCTGCTCAAGCAGGTTACAGACAAACATTCCTAAGGATTGTCTTCTTCCAGTCACAGCTATCAACATTGAACTTTTAAATGTAGAATTTGGGCAACAAATGTGTCTCTATCAACGGCCTTCACACCATCTCAAATTTTATATGTTAAAGCCTACGCACTGTGAATAGGAAGTGAGAAGAAAAGGTGATTTCTGTAACTGTGGTTTAAGGAGATGGAGGTCATAAAATCCTCTTATTTTTAAAAATTGGAATAAAACATTGCAACAGGCTGCTTATATAGTCTCCATCCTTGAAGATTTTTCAGTACCTATTTGGACAGTGTCTTGAGTAATTCCAGTTTAATGTTAGTCCTGCTATAAGGAGATGAGCCTGGATGACTTTATGAGATCCTCTCTCACATAAATGGTTTAGTGGGCATATGATCTTTGGGGTCAGACAGGCTGCTTGTAAGGCTAAATTTTACATTTGGCACCAATTACAGATGAAAATAACTCAATCTCGTCAATGTGTTTTACTGGATCAGACAAGGGAGGAATGAGAGACTGAGGTTATAGGTTTTTTGCTGGAAAATGGCGGTAAAGACAGAGCTGTTGTCTGCTGAAGTCCTGCAATGAAAGTTTTACCTTTGAAAATAAATTCACAGATTCCAGAATTGTTTCAGGTTCACAGGAATGAACTTAATGTAGAGCACAGTGTCAGGGATGCTACTGCTTCCATTTGCTCCTGAACAATGGCATGGAAGAGACAAAATATGGCATAATAAGCTTCTGTCTTTTCTCTGAAGACTCCAACATACTCATTTTTAAACAATTGGAATCAGAGACTTTCATGTCAGTGTCACAGTGGCAAAATGTACAGATTACTACTTCCTTACTTTTGTTTAACTGCTGTTACTGTAATTCTTTCCTTTCACTTATATCTTATTCCACTGATGTGTCTGAGAACAAACTGTTAATGTACTTACATGCTCTGGGTGACAAAGCTCCATTGTGAAGCAGTCAGTTTGGTAGTCTATGTTTAGCATTCCTGTGGTTATTTATTATTTATTTCCATCTCATAATCCTATTACAGGCAATAAATATATAAAATTGCAGAGCCTGATGTGTTCCTTGCCTGTCCCCAAAGTCAATACAGTCAAAATCATATCCAGGTGAATGATGAAATATTAAAATAAGTATGCAACAAGCATCCATAGGAAATTCTACTTCAGTCTTCAATCCTGTGTTCAGACAGAGAAAGTATTCCCTGATGAAAAAGCTTCTTAGCATGAGACTTTGTTCCTGCTGACATGTTTTCGGGGAATGAAGATGTTTAATTCAAATATGCAGAGGAAACCATAATCTAAGAATTTATTTTTTCCTACCTCTAAAGGAAAACCAGAAAACTCCAATTACAAGCCTGCTTTCCCAGGTAGAGAATTATTCCTCATTCCCCTTTTTTCCTTCTGCTGACAAAAAGGGCTCTTGTCTTAATTTCTTCTCTCTTCTCATACTTTACTTTTCCAGGTGTATTATACATTTCCTAACTCTTGTTTATCTAGGTGACTTATAAGAACTTCCCTAAATAATTTTTTTCCCTAATTTTTTTTTTTCATGTCTTGATATTTAATATATTAATTTCACAGTGACTCTGTAAAGTGAAAAATTACTACAATTTCCAAGTAGGAAACTTGAGCACCAATCCTACAAAATAACAGAGCTGCCTGGGGTAGAGGTTGGATATATAAATCAGTGAGGGGATTTTAACATCTCTTCTTCCACAGAAGACCTCAGTCATCAAATAATAGTTTGTTCCATGGGGACCTGAGTGAAGAAAGGAGACACACTCCAAACCTCCTCTGGAAGCTGTGCAGCTGTAAAACAATGTCTCTCCATCACGGAAAGCACAACTAAGTCCTCTACTCTTAAGCATAGCTTAAGGAGCTCAGGTCTCTCAGTTCAGTGCAGATTCCTTTCATGAGATGAGAAAGATCCATTACCTGTAGCATTTTTAACACATGGGACACTGGTTTCTCTACCTTTGCAGATTCCTGTGGCTCCTTTCAGCTTCCTCTGGCTCCTCTTCCCTGTCAATAATGTGATGGTACTGTCTTATCCTTTGTCACTCTTCTAGCTCAATGCTTGGAGCCTCAAGCAACTCTGTTATAATACAAAAAAATAATAGAATCTACAGACTCTATCTGTTCTTGTCCTTAAGGCATTGTCCCTCGATCCTTCATTGTCTTACCATGTGAATTCAAGGAAAAGCATTTTCCTCTGTTAAAAAACCCTAACCAACCAACCAAAACTTTACAATCAAAAAACCAAAAACCCCCAAACAAACCCGGAGCTATGGAATGAGTTAAATTGCTATATTCATAATGAAGTCTCTATTGAACTTTGACATAAACCCCAAATTTAGATAACCTAGAATATTAGAAGTTTTTAAAAAGATTCCATGCTGTTGCTTAAAAATTTTGGTTCCTTCTGTAAGTACACTATGCCACCACAGTGCAGAGAACATGAATGACATCCACTGCTTTCCAGATTGCATAACAATTGTTTTTATTTTCTGACAAAACCCACTCAGATTGCAAGGAGAGATTCAAAACTACAATATATGACATCCAGTCAAATGTTTCAAGTATTTAAAACACAGTCAAATCTAAGCAAGCAAAACCATCAAAACATCTCTGGCACCACCTACAGAAGTAATTCAGTATTAGCTTTAAAGATTTTCAGTTGAAAGAAAAAAATTTAAATAAATACAGAAAATTGGAGTACTCCCCTCCCCCAGTAAATAAATAAATAAATAAACAAAGAATTTCAGGAACTAGAATTATATGGATGCTCAGCCCCCTACTGATGAAGTGCTGCTTATTAGTAGCTGCTATGCTTTCCATGCAGCATATTCAAACTCCAAAGTGTGCTTACATGCTTGTGAATGTTCTCCAGGAAATGATTAAGTGACAAGATACAAACTGTAAAGTGGAGAAATCAGTTTTTACTATGAAGAATTTACTTTCTAGCACTGGAAGACTACATATATAGCTTAATCACATTTTCACAGCTGGATTTTTGAATAGAGCCTCATTAAACTGGTATAAATATACACCATATTGTTGTGTATGTTTTGATTTTTTCATCAGCATCAAAATAACTTTGGTACAGAAGAATGCTGTTTCATTATATCCACTCCAGCTGTGCTCTTCTTCCAAAGTCCTAAAACTTGCCAAATATAAAGCTTAGCACTTGCTCACAGCAGTAAGTTGGTAAAGTTTGATTGAACGAAAGATAATACAAGAACAAAGTAGGTAAGGGAAAGATAAAATGAACTTTAGAATGAAGAGAAAATTTTGGCCACAAATATTTTTATCTCTTTGCTATTCACTAAGGGTGCTGTGCTTATTACCATAAACAAAATAGACACTACTGAGTCCCCATAACAGTGAAAGGAAAAAAAAATTGACCAAAATGACAGACTACAGCAGAAAATCCCATATAACACCTTTATGGTTGTGTAAAAAGGCACAGGAAGAGCAGGTTATGCAGCTGATATTGTGCTCAAAGCCCTATGAAGAAAGTGTTTCACAATAACAGTGATCTGAGAAGCTCAGTAAGATCTTGTGTGTTAAGTATGGGTATAAATCTTAATGAAAAAAACCCCAAACCAACAAATAATGAGCTCAGTAACGTTAAAGTCAAAATATCTCTTAATTTCATCAGGGTCAGATTTCCTTTGTGGATTCCTTAGAGATAAAACAGGTATTTTTATGTCTTCCAGACCAAGGCCTGTGGCACAGCAGTGCAAGAGGAAGTCAGACCATCAGGGGTTTGCAGTCCCCAGCTGCTGGGCTGACTGCCCTGGAGGCAGCCAGGGCACTGCTGGCAGACCAACACCTTCCTGGAAGGTCTGGTTTACCCTTTGAACTGGTTATGCTTATCTGTACCAAGTGTGTCAGGTTGGGCACCTCAGTGGGCACTTAAATAAAAGAAGCAAGGTTTGAATACACTTGTGGAGTGTCTTAGCCAAAATCTCTGGTTTTCAAGATGTTTTATATTTTGCTAGCTAGCGCTTTTATCCCCAAAGTTACTGTGTAGTCTCCAGGTAGGTATAAGATTCAACAGAGTTGCTGTATATATTCATATTTACATTCTTTACAATTTTATGGGTATATAAAATGTCTATAAGCATTCTTTATTGATACTCTTTATTGAAAGTAGCTCCCTGAAGAAATAATTTCAGTTGATTGCACTGATGTAACTCAGAGGGAAATTACACTTGAGATTGATTGTACATCATTGCATTTCCTTACAGATTTTTCTTTTTTACCTACAACAAATTATATATAATCATTACATTTTGAATTGAATGAGTAATTATTAAACTGGAGATTGTTATGATCCCATTAAAATAAGCCTATTCTTGTAATAAAAAGCAATGATTCACTGTTCACAAGTGAGTTTAGACCACTGACATTAAATGATAATCCTTTCACCAAACCAGAGCTGGAATGATTTTCTTCATGAGCTGCAATATCAAATTCCAGTAAACAAACCATTTAAGCAGTGTAGAAGTCTCACAAATATCAATAACTTGTGAGACCAAGCCCCATATTGTTACAGAGGGCATTGAAGAGTATATAACCCCATCCAGAATGTGGGGAAGTAAAGGAGAGCTTTAGCTGATGGACTGCAGAGTGTTATCCGGGAACCATCCCCTTTCATGTCACGGAAGAAAGGGTGGGAAATGAAGGGCATGACAGCCTCATTTGTCAGTGGGTTCTTCCAGGTGCAGCATGACATATTTTTACCAAAAGCAATGCGCTTTTTTGTGGGTGAACAGTTGAGTACCAGTGACATTATCTCCTACTGCCCAAAAAAACCCAAAACCATAACCAAAACCCCCAAACAAATCTGTTGAATGACTATAATGGAAAAAAAAAAATAGAAAAACCTATCCCTCATCTATTTTCAGTTCATTTGCTTTGTACATTTCATAGCACTTTTGATAATGTCATTCTCTCTTTCTTCTCTAAATTAGTATGTTTTCTCTCTTCTTGAGGGAGAAAAGTTTATGTCAATCAGGCTCTAATTATCTACTCTATTTTATTATGTCCATAGCAACTATTGTTACTTATTCTGGATTTATCTAGTGTATGTGAGGTGAAAACAAAAAGTTGCTGGTGAAACTTCAAATTCTTTCATAACAAGAAGTTTTTGTAGAAATAAGTCAGTTTGGCATGCTGTAGGAGGGTTTCATTTAATTAATTTGACATGTCAATTAATATGGGCCACATAGCAGGCAACAATTATTACTATTGCAACAATTTAATAATGCCTTCCCTTGATTGAGAAAGTGATTTTAAATTGACCACTTAGCAGCTAAGAGGCCTGCCAGTTACAGCTCAGTTTCCTGCCATCCTTGGATTAAGTATTTTTTGGGATGCTACAGAAAATGATTTTCACATGTTTCACTCTGAATTCATGGATTTGCTGTAAATGTCACTAGTGAGAGGGAAGTGTTCTTAAACTCTTGACTGAGTAGTTTTTTGGCAGACTTCTTAAAAACCCTGCATACTCTCAGTGACAGAGTGTTGATTTTTAGTCCTTCTATGAGATGGGGTCGGGATGGAGAAAATTGTTTTCTTTTTCCCTTTGCTATTGTTTGGAAGCAAATGTTTCCAACACTGTTCTTGTCATATTGGCAGTGAATATTATGCTTTTGTTTTAGGAAGCAGATGCACTTCAGAAACTTTTTTACTGATTTTTTTAGTGAGGTTACATTATGTTCTTTCTTTTTTTTTTTTTTTTCCTTTGGAGTACTTTTAGTATAGTATGGTCCTCTAACAAAACACAACAATTATATCGCAAATTCAATCAATGGACTTGAAGAGTAAGCAATGAGAAATTTGTATGATGCCACAATCTGTGACTATGGTGACTCATGCCCCAACAAAGAAGATGAATGGTTTTAGTGATAATATCCAAGTGGAGTATTCCACTAAACTCATGGCACTGACTCATTGCTTGATTAGATATGGCACACAACAGCTCCAGTGAGCAGAGAGGGAGCCTTCAAGGATAGGTTACAAGGCTTTTCTTATCACAGACCTTGAGAAAACTCTAGAAGATGGCTGATCCATTCTTACAGTTCCCACTGTCATCTGTACCTCATTTTTCACAACATTGATATCTTATGGATCTTCCAAAATAGAGTTACAATTGGTAGATGTGTCAATACCACTCTTAGGCACACAAGTTCAAGCCAGTTTTTAGCTAGTTGTGGTCATCATTAGAAAGAGTTATGTGTTTCAGAAGTTACTTGTGGATTACACACTTCTCTGGAATTTAAATCCACACATATGCATGTATGTAATCAAATATAAATATCTTACAATGTATTTCTGATTTAAAAAAAAAATAGAAGTATGAAAAATCTGAATCTTGAAGGTGAAAATTAATAACTTTTTTAAATGGGAGCTTTAAAGGGATATTTTCATCCTTCTTCATCCTGAAGTCTAAAAATTATAAAGCTTTGTGTAGAGTAGATGGTACATGTTAACTTACACAGTCCCACATAGCATATTGCTAATAAAAATAGAATAATCAGAGTACTCACAGCCTCTTAGAAATGAAATGGCATCTCAATCAAAATTAGCAGAAAGCAGCTGAAAAGAGATTTTGTTTAAGAAATTAAAGTACTGAAATATCTTTTATAATGACAAAGAGATATTACAGGGCCTTATAAATCACCTGGTTAAAATTGGTATAATAACATCACTTTCTGAGAAGGTAAGATTTTAGGCAATATTTTTTTGATAAGCCTAACTGAAAATTTATTGTAATTAAAACCTTTTCTAACTCCAAGGGGGAAAACAGCTCGCTCACTTCCTCTCTTTAGCAGTCTTTCATAGATCTAAAGAGTTCCACATCATGGCTCAGACTTCTCTTTCTTCCACTCAGCAAATCCTCCATATGCTTTGTGAAGAGCAGAACTTCAAACAAATTTTGAAGAGGAGGGAAAATTATATGTGATGTAGGCTGTGGCTCTCTTCATGTGTTACAAGCTGTCCACCTGTGGCTCTGGAGCATGATACCATTGTGTTAACATCCATTGTACTGGCCGTTATAATCACAAAATATTTCATTTCCAAAACTGACAGCTTTTCCATTCTCCATTTTTTACTACTGAAGTAGATTGTCTGAGTCAATCTTTCATTTACTTTGTTATATATCATAGTGTTTTAAAACTATTTTTTTTCAGTTTGTCAAGTTATTTTTGAATTCTATTAATTTCAAAACATGTGCAGCCCTTCCCTTATTGAACATTACTGTCTGCAATTTTCTAGTCTCTTATTTGCAATTGTTCCAATTCTTTATTAAAACTGTTTCTTACTACTGTAAAATGAATATAACAAAATGGTCCTGCTTCTGCTGAGCCCTAAGCAGCAGTCTGAACTACAAAAAATCACTTTCAGAATATTTACTTATTATCAATCAACCCAAAATACACTCCTGGACACAGAAGACAACCTAATTTTCCATTGAGCAATACATAAGTACCATCAAAATAGCCTAAATGATTGAATGAATAACTGATTTTTAATTTTGGCTAAATGTTTTCCATTATAGTAAAAAACCCCCTGTTTTTGGAGTAAAATAAAATGTTTGCTAAACTGATCCAGAACATTAATTTGGGCTTTGGTTTGCTTATTATTCTTGGGTTTTCCTAATATTCAAAAATAAACAGTGAGAAAATGTATAATTGAAATACTTTTTTAAATTAATTTTTTCAGGGTTTTTTTCATTTTCATTACTTTATGAAAACAGTGACAGTTACTACATTACTTTTAAAAAGAAACCTTACAATGAGAGGGTTAAACACTGAAATAAGACCACTAAGAAAGCTGTGAAATCTTCAACCTTAGAGACTCAAAACTCAACTAGACAAAGTCCACTACAGATGAATCTAATTTTCATCTAACCCTGCTTTGAGTAGCAGGTTGAACTGTACCACACACAGAGTTCCCTTCCAGCCTGTATTTTCCTGTAATTCTAGGTAAATTCTAGGTAAAAAGGACATGCATATTAGGATGGCAAAAAGCAATAATTTGCCTACTTGATAATTGTCAGTATCTGTTGTTCCAAAATCATAAGCTAGTATTTTTTGTGCCTAGTGTGCTTGTTGAGCACACAAATAGATATGTTTATTGGCTGAAGGCAGGATGGGCACAGTTCTTGAACATCTCATGTAATTGCAGGGACAGGGGCTGCTGGGACAGGGGCTGGTGTCCCATGGGCCGGACATGGAGTCCTGGACTGTGGGCAGGGAGTGGGAAGCCATGGGCGTGGCAGCAGGGCCTGTCAGGGCTGGCTATGCCCTTCCCCTAGACCTAGCACACCTGGGTCCCGTGTAACATAAAAATTACACCCATCAGAACAGATCACAAAGCTTCAGCATCGTGATGTGAAGGCACCACACTGCTGGGCTGTGAGAGCCCTGCCGTCGTTCACCTATGGCCAGTGAATCCCACCCCAGTGAGAGCATCTCACCTCCAGCAGATGGAGGCGATGGAGCCCAGGGACATGGAGCCAGCAGCTGCATCTGCAGCAGCCAGCAATGCCAGCTCTGAGCCATGGGCAACAACCTCAGCCTCTGCTGCTGGGTCTGGGACCAAGGTTCTCCTCCTGGCCCTGTTGGTGCATGCAGCAAGGAGGAACTTTCTGTCAACTTTCTGGAGACAGTGCATGTGAATAACCTGTACACACAGTTTGGTTCCTAGAAGGGAAGGTAGAGTGACATGCAGCTGACATGTATTACCTGAGGTCAGGGGCTACAGATGCCACGTGGTGGGCTGTCAGAGGTGTTCTGATTGCAATCACACTCTCATGCTTGCAATGAAATTTGGTGATCTTGTCATAGCACCATGTCCTGGCATGCTGTTATTTTTTATTGGCTCCAGGAACTGCCTCCTCAGCTCACACACTTTGAGAGATGTAGCCAATAAGGCTTTATTCTTCACTAAGGATTTATTTTTCAATTGCTCATCCTACTAAGTCTCTGTGTACTGGGGTGTGAAAATCTACACCCATGAAGGGGACGGTTCTGTGGAATTCATTTTTTTTTATTATTATCCAAGGCTCTTTTCCTTTTTTAATGACTTCACTGTTTGCTCACCTGGCTGTGTCCAGCAGGGGATTGACACCTGTTCTTGGAACTACATACTGAATTGCACATGGATTGTCTCAGTCAAATCAGTGTCCCTGGAGTTTGCTAGAAGCAGCTGAAAATTTTCTGATAAAGTTTTCCTAATGGAAAATAATTTTAAATTTTTATCTTCCTCCTTCCTTCTGCAACCAGCCATCCTGAGAGATGAGCAACAACCTATGGGAAAAACCTTAGAAAATTCACTTTTAACAAACACTCTGTGAAGGAGTGTGTGTGGAACAACATGCTTCTAACCTCCAAAATCTCTTTGAAATGTACTTTACAGTGAATCTGAACATGAATTCACTGAGTTGAACAGCTTTACTTTTGCCCAGGGACAGTGCCATGGTTAACTAATGATCAGCCAGATCTTCTGAAGCAAAAAAATAATGCTACAACTAAAATTTGTGAAGAAAAGAATGAGATCAACACGTAAATTATTAGCTGTAGTTTTCAGCTATATAGACACTCAATAATTCCAGTCCACCAGATTTTCACTTTTTTTTTGGACAGGAAGTGTGTCAGCCTCTCCTGATAGGGGCTGTCTCTGCATGCACTGTGGCCTGTCTGCTTTTCCAGGCTTGTTAACCAGAAGTGACAAAGGTGTGCTATCCCCTGGACCTCAGTCAAAGTGACACTTCCACAGATTTAGCGCCTGCAAGAATGATTTGATTACCCTCTAGTGACTCCAGTTTCTAGAGGAAATGGTTTTGTTAGGCACAGATTGCAACAGTATTAATGGTTCATTCACTTATGGCAGTGGCCATGTCTGAAAACACTTTTTTAAAAAATGCTCATTCCTCCAAAACACCACCTCTGTCAGGATAGTCCAAGATGCAGGCAGAATATGTTTGTAACCTGCATGTATTCTAACATGCTCTAATTCTCCTCATGAAGAGAGAGATTTCCTGTTTGCCCAGTGGTATTGCTGATAATGCTGTGAATTAAATTAGCTCAAATTAGCCTAGTTTGCCTGTACAGTTCACATTCTTCCGACTTGGTATGTTTTGCTTTCATTTAGACAATCTGTGTAATTAAAAACCTTCAGCTGATTCCTACTATATTGTGAGAATTGTTGAAACCTCATTGCACATTTTGGAGCTCTAGTAAATGCAGAAAGTAGAAGTCCAGATGTCCAAATCAGCAAGATATGACATGGCAATTCACCCTCAAAATATAAAATAGAACTGATCATGAAGAGCCATGGATGAATTAAGTAAAAAGCAGAACCAACAGAGGCAGAATGACAAGATTTTTCTCCTCCTCTCTCTTCAGTGAGATTAGCAGTGATTTTTTGCTTCCTCACAGGATCATAATGAATTTCAGATTCTTGCATCTTTGTATTCCTCCCAGTAAGACTGCTCTGTACAAGAAATAATAGTGTTCTCAGTGCAATAATAGTAGAGTATAAGATGTCAGGAGTATATGATTTCTAAAAGAGCAGAAAGAGTTTGACCATTAAATAGTGAGAAAATTAGAACTTTTTATCCCATACTATCAGGAGCTAACAGGTGAGATTACACAGGTATGAAGAAACATTACAAAATAAATTAGCCTCTGTAATTGAAAACAAGGATATGTTATAATTAGAAAGAGGCATCATCAATAAATTGCAAAAAACGAGACTTCATTAGAAGAAAATAGAAGTGAGGGAAATTATCACTTTTGTTTTCCAACATTCATATTTTAAATATTTCCCTAATTTTTCACCTCTGCTGGTAATAAAATAGAAGATATACTTCAGACTCCCAGAAGAATAATGACTTTTTAAAATAAAAAAATCCCCAACAACAACAACAAAAGGAGAGAGTAGAAATACAAAAATTGTAGTTGTTTTTTTCTGCATCGAAGTTGTTCCCAGACAGTTGCACTAACTGGAAGTTAGTTTTTTGTTGTTAGGTGATTAATTTTAAAATTTCCTAGAAAATTTTCAGACCTTACAGCCAAAAGATTGCATGATAAGGAAACAACATTTTGTAGAGGCTTTCATAGTATTAGATGGGAAACAGTGTTTAGACTGTTTAACAATGGTAACCTTGGAGTGTCTTGTGCAAAGAGCCTGGTTTTATTTTACAGTTAAAACTGATTTTGGCAGAAAGGCAAAACTGTAAATGCTGAATATAAATGAGGTATTTATGACACCATTCTAATGAAGATTTCTCCATGAAATAAAATTTAGTATGGCAAACTGTTCTCCAATAATAGTGCAAATAAAATTAAATTCAATGAAAAACCATAAAACCTTGTTAACACTTCCAATTCTTAAAGAATAAACAGTTAGAAATCAAGATCTAAACTGTAGATTTTAATTGCTTATTAAACTTTAACATTTACATACTAAATATAAAAATGTCAAATGTAAGAGATGTATATTTAATTAAACATGGATGTTTAAATTTACGGTTCTAAATAACCTACCGCTAATGACTAACCAGCAAAATAATTCAGATGACGGTTTTTTGCAGCCATGTTTAACATCTTTGTGATGTATTTTTTCAGTGACTTAGAATTCATTTAACTACATAGTGTAGTGTGTTTTCTTGCTCCAATATAGATTTAATGTTAATTCATACTTTCAGGAAAAGAGTAAGTGACCCTTTGCTTCCCATGCTAATGGTCACTTGCAGGTGGTGAGCAACAGCTGTCTGCTGACTGAGAAAAGCATCTTCCCACCTCTCTCTCTCCCCCTCAGAGACATCCCTAAACTTTGTATGTGTTCTCTTTCTCTATAAAATGTAGTAACCTTTACTAATCTTTCTGAAATATTTTTAAGGTCAGGGAAAGCAAAGTCCTGTACAAGAGCAAAGCTTTAGGACACAATAAAATTTGTGGCAAATAAAGCACAATCAATTGTACAGAATCATTATTCAGGCAGCCCACCAGTCATTTTCACATCTCCCTTTTGCAAGGATGAACAGCATATTGGCTGTGGTGAGATGCAGCACTCCTTTTCTACTTGTAGTCTTCCAGCACTTGCTGCCCACCAGGAATTCATACACTGTGGGTGTGCAACTTCTCTTCCCAGCTAACAGGGAGATCAAGAGCAGTTTCTGATAGGACCTGAAGACAACTCCTTCTATGCTGCACCCACTTAGAGGACACTGAGAAAAGTGTCTTTCTCACCCTGCTTTCGATGGTGCTGTATTTAATAGTGTGGCTGTGACCTTCTCTGTCACCACATTTCAAACATTTGTGTTTCTAACATGACAATGTGAAACTTTAGTTAACTACTTGTCTATAATTTTGTTATCTGATTCCTTTCAATTTTCAAAAAACAAAAAAATGGGTTATTGCCAGAGGTTGTTGTTAAGATAAAGCTACCTGAATTTTATAGTCAGAATTTTGGGGATGGAATGAGACTGGGACACACACACAAATGGGAAATGCATATATAGTCAGAGAAAGAATGGGGGAAATCTTATGCTTTACTGAGGTTGGTGCTGTGCAATGCCCCTCCTGAGGAACACAGCTAAAGTCTCTTAGGTTTTGCCCTCAAACTGTATGACAACTTTAGGCATAACTTTGACCTAAAAGCTGTGAGCTAAACTAATTTTATAGTTATAGGAAATGAGAATTTTTAAGGTAATGTTAGCAGAAACTCTTGCATTGGGAAAAAAAAAATATTCTCGTCTTAATTTTACAATTTTTGATGTATGCTATACAGTTTTGCTTTCAAGTTTTTGGAAACAATATCAAAGTTTGTACAATTCTAAGGGTCAAAATATTGCACAAAATCCCAATCTAACTTTCCTTTTTTTTTTTTCCCCCAGAAAAATGATCCGGCTAATTTCAGACATAATTTTGCTTGGGAAAAGCAGCTCAGAATTTGTAACAACTGTAATATATCTATTCAGACCAAAATTAAGAACCTTAAAAATTCGTCCATTTTTCATAATACCTTTACTGCCAATGTCTTTGCCAGAGCTTCAGGCAAAATTTCACAGTGGGACTAACACAAGTGAAACAATAACACAGCAATACATACTACATTGATGGACATTCAGAAACACCTGTGCATTGAGACTTTATATATAACGTTTTTGCTATTCTCATAGCAAAAAATTCAAGTATTAAAAACATTGAAACTGACCAGCAGTGGAGCATTTAATAGCACAGAGCAAATAAGGTGTTGGAAAATGATGATATTCTGTATTTTAAGGCTCCAGCTTTCTCATGTGTTAAAGTAATCATTCCCACATGCACTGTAAATGTCAATTACTATATATGAAGTTTAATGTAAATTTTCCCTCTTGCAACAAGAAAACAATATTATGTAAACCTGGAGAAAAGCCACTATACACTACTAAAATGTTTTCAACAGTTAAGCAGGAAAAACCTATCAACAAATGCAAGAATAATGATCATTTAAGCTGTTACAAAAAGATTAGCAATAGTCCTTCCTTGCCATATGCATGTAGTTATTTTTATTGTACATAATAACATTCATTGCATTAGAATTTCCCATGTACATGAATAATTATAACCAGGAAAGAAAGAAGTTTATTTTTTAAAAAATTATGCAAATACCCAAGCGTTTTGCAGAACAGTATTTTTTTCCTTAAAAATGTACAGCAGTCTTTCAAAAAAATAATGTAGCTTTAACTCTGAATTATTGCTACTCTATCTTTTGACACTTTGCTTCAAAGATTTCTTGGTTTTAGCCCAAATATTATGAACATATAAACTAATGTTACTAACTTTTAAGCACATTTCTCAGTAATTTCCCTTTCTGTTTCTTTAGTAATCCAAATAAAAAACTGTCCATCTATTTCCAGTATGGTACTTAAAGAATGAGTAAAGATTTAGTCAAGTATTCCTTAAAGCATTTCCAAAATATATATCTTTTATTAGCATTTACAGGCAAGACAAATACAATAGAGACCCTCATTGCAGAGTATTTTGATGTCTACACTGTTCACCATGGTTGGAGAGATCCAAGAAGCATGACTGCAGGGGCACCTTGTCCCTGCATGTTGGACTTTGAACCAGGGTTTTCCCTGTCTCATAACTGAGCTCTGTCTCTTGGGCCCTTGACAGGAGATAGAAGGAATAGGCTGCCCAAGAAGATCCAAGAGGCTGTTGGTAAATACACTCCACTGTGGTGAGTCTCAAGCTGAGGTCTTATCCAGGCCAGAACTGTGACTGAGTCTGGTTATATCACTTTCTAAATGAGGTTCCCACTCCTTAAGCTGTGTTTTATCAAGAGGTTCCCTCCATGTCTTTCTGTCTGATCATCATGGTCAGCAGTTTCAGCTTAGACTTGAGAAACCTTTACCAACAAAAAATGTTACTCAAAAGAGCTTATTCCTTAAAAACCAATCCAACTTAACCCAAACAAAAAAACCTCCAAAATAGCAGTTCCAAAATTATTAACATATACTTCCTAAAAGAAAAAAAAAAATAATAAAAAAAAAATCCCATTCACCCCCACTTAGGAGGACCAGAAAGTAGACACATTATTCATTCCCATGGAATTTGTCAAGCTTGAAGGTAGCAAATCAGATTGGCATCCACCTATCATTTTAAACAGGGACCAGCTAGTCCAGTTATCTGGAACATGGTATCAAAATCACATTATTTATATCCTGGAATCATTAAGAGCTTGGAAAATGCTGAAGAATTTCAACCAAATTAGCATTATTGCTACTAAAATTTTAATGAGTTAAAATCAGCTCATTAAATTTGGACTTGATCCCATGCCTCTCAGCAGGTTGGCTTGGGCTATAAATACCCATTGAGTTCAGTTCATCTTCCAAAGAAAATGTGGACTACAGCTTTTCTGCATCTCACAGAGGTGAGTGAATACCCTTGAAAATTAGCCCCAAGAAGAACACATTTGCCCTGAAGCATTCATTGAAATTATGGCATTTGTATGGGGAAAGAAAGTACATCAAAGCCTCTTTAACAGCTGTGTTCTTATCCGGATGTCCCACAGCAAAACTCAACAGGTGAGATGTGGTGGGATGCTGGGACATACGATTTTTTCTTTCTTACAAGCTTCACAAAGTAACTGTTATTTTCATAGAGACACAGCACTTGAATGGATTTGGTCTTGACCAAGAGAGCCTTTATTTTATTAATTATTCCTTTCTATTAGATCTGGGTACAAAATATCATAATCTATATTTATAAATCAATTATTTTTATCTTTCTGAAAAATAAAGAAACATAACCTACACAGTGAAAAGACAAGCAGAGTTATGATGTTGAATAATGATCGTATGATATAGACAAAGTTCTGTCCACAATGTATGACAGGTTTATTTATAAATGAAGTAGATAACCCTGAACTCTAATAACGGAAAGAGATAATAATTTCTGCCTGAAAAGTAGGGTGGCAGGGCATAAAATTCTGAGATGGACTCAAAATCAAGAGGGAAAAGCAGTATGTGAGCTTACTTGATGTCTTTCTTTGCTTCAATGAGAATGTCCTCTCCCGCATCTTCAGTTTGCTTGGAACCTGCAGGCAGAATCAGAACAGTCAACCCTGGAAGAAGGTGGAATTCCCTGCTCTGGGAATATCTACAGAAAGTCCAAGTCACAACCACTGTCCTGAAGTATAAACAAGGATAAACAGAGGGTGAGGTCTTGGTTCTGTTCCCAAAAAGGGAGCCACTCAGTACACCCCTTAAGAACTGCACAGGAATCTGTATAAACAAAGATGAGTTCTTTATCATCCAAATTCCTCATTACCACACTCCCCACTGCTATTGACCCTTCTTGAGAATTTTTCCTTCTCCTGCACACTGCCCAGAGGAAATTTTAATGATAAATTGGGTTTCTCCACACAGAATTACTCTGCGAGAAGCGGTGAGGAGGTTTTCCCTCAGGGATAACAGCCAGAATACCACAAAAAGGATAACTCATTTTTGGTTGAATTCAAAATCTCTGGCAGAAGATCATGGCAACCTGGGATACACCTGACCTCTACTGCTGCCCATTGCTAAAATCTTCCTCCTCTCAGATGGCCTGAGCCCATCAGACTTGTTGAAAGGTTTTCTAGTGTAACCTAGACCTGTTGAAAGGTTTCCTCTGTAAGAAAGTCAAGCCGGCCCTCAGAAAGGGTTAATAGGAAAAAGATATTAACCCTCTGTGGGTTAATGACTGATTTGTTACTGAAGCTCCTGAGAATTTTCATTGTTTCTCCTGTGCATTGTCCAGAGTGTATCAAATGATCCTCCCTAAAACCACTGAGTGGGCAGGGGCACTACAGAGGTGCTCCAACCCTCTGATCATTTTTGTGGCCCTCATTTGTAGACAAAAGGTCTAATTTTGTTACCAATTATCATTTTGTCTTCTTTTTTTTTTCATTTGGAATATTAGCCACATAGGTTAGATTTGTTTTCTGTCTTCCTCATACTTTACTATTTGTATTTCCATCCCAACCACGAAGAGCATACTATCACATCACAGAGAGGCTACAACAGCCCTCACACACTTTTTGGGAACCTTTTATATTTTGTTCTTAAACTACAGTTTAGGAAATCATAACTGAAGTTCATACATTGCATAATGTGCAATGTTTAGGAGACATGAGATGTCGTGAAATCTTGCTGTAGTGCAGCGCTTATCTGTTTTCAAGCTGTGAGTCTCATTTGAGAGGAAAATACTAAGTTTTCAGAAAAGTAAGGGGAAAAAAGGGAATATTCCCACTGGCTCCCCTCTGGTGTGTAGAGTCTTCTGTTTCTCCTTGGTGTCCATGCTGTTCCTTGTAGGTATCTCTCTGCTAATGCTTTGGCAAATTATTTCTGCATATGGTTATTTTTTTCATATTAGTATTATAATTTTGTTCTAATAACTTACTGCTAGTTCTGCGCAGAGATTTTCCAGGGTTAACTGAAGTGCTGCTTGAGGAAGGGAATTGCTGGCATCACTTTAATGTAAGGGCAATCAATACAAACTTGCAGAGTGAAATACATCAGATCCATTACCTCCTTGCCTAAACAAGAACGTTCTAAAAAAACTTAACTTGAGAGATCACACTGAAACAGATACTAAAAAAATGGAGTTTCAGAGTTAAAAAAAAATACTAGTCTATACTGTTAGCCTAAGGACTGTCTATACTCATTGATTATCCAAATTGCTTATGTGCTGGCTTTCAAACTGCCCAGCAGAGGAACAAGTCTGGGCACACCAAGAGGTCAGCTTAAATTCAAACCCTCCTGGTTAAGAAATTTGAGCCACAGTGTATATAGAAGTAAGACAAGCCTAATGGGCTACACCATGCCATATATACCTGCTTTAAAATAGTAAGAGCAAAGTCTATCCACTCTGATTATATAGGTCTGTGAGGAAGCATTTTGCAGTAGCATGGCTGCTACTGCAGCCATTTGTTAGGGCATTATCATAACACAGCATCTGCTCCTTTATATCCTTCTTTATAGCTCTTGCTTTCAGAGAGATGTTAGTGATTACCTCATATCTTTATTATATAAAAAGAGCTGTTTGCCAGTTCAGTGTTCAGGAAAAAAAAAGTTTTTGTCAGTTACTCATCAATTTGCTCATCTGTTTGTCCTATGCAACATGATGATTTCAAGTCTGCTGACACTGTTACCCAAGGGAGTATGATTCATGCAATAATTTTCCTTCCTTCCTGCCTATTTCTTTTAAATTTGCTGGAACTTTAATACATCCCATACATATTTTTTTACCTTAAACTATTCTATCCCTACTAGCACAACAGTCATTAATTAATTTAACTTTTAAAACATTTTTTATATTTTAGATAGCAGTTTTAGGAGTATTAGACAAATACTTTCAATTAAAATGGCATACAATTTTGGTTTAATACCCTTAACAACCCATTCTTTCCAAGATATCTATTTTCTTTTTCTCTTCTCTTGGAGAATGAACCTCTTCGAGAATAAAAATTAATATTCATAAATATAATTTTTTGTTCATATAATCCATTATCACCAAGACTATGAGACTGTATTAGCGAGGTGGGCAGTTTCTCCTTTTTCTATTGGGAAATCATTTAGCATTCTCCAGGATACAGGGTCAACCAGAGGCCTTCTGAAGTAGTCTCCTGATAGTGAATCCTGTAGTGATTTGAGCATGGCTTGTTGAACGAAACCTTCTGGGTGGAGCAAGACAGGACTTCCCATTCCTGTGGTAAGGAAAGGCAATTGAGGAAGAGACCATGTTGGCAGATGTTTTGTTTTGGTGAGCTCAAATCAGGTGAATATGAAAATGCACAGCAACATATTGATCCTGGCAAAGACAAGGCTGCCAGATTTGTGTGCTAAAACGGTCATGGCTAATGTCTTAATGCACTAGATGAATTGATATGAGGGAGGAATTTTGACTTGTAAAGCACACCCTAATCCAAAGACTAAAGGAACAAAGAGTAGTAACCTGTGGCCAGTCTCCCTCTTCAGCGGAGTGCTGGAGGCAGTGCATGAGATTTAGTGGCTTTTAACTCTCAGCACTGACCTATTTATTAAGTTTTTGCTTGCTATTTCTGAAAAAGAGTTTTCATAGTCATGATTTGATGGGTTTAGAAGAGTTTCCAGCTTACATGCACAACATAATTTGGATCCCTCTCATGAGAGCTCTTATGGAGGATTTTTATGCAAGGAATATGCTATCTTTTTCCTGAGAAAGCTTGCAGGGTGTAAGAAACACTTCTTTTTACTCCACTGTCCATTTCTATTTTCCTTCACATAGCTGTTTTCTCCTCTCCTTGTCCCAGATGGCTGCTCTCCAATATCCACCACTACCACAAAAACTTTCACCTTATCATGTGCTTTTTTGTTCCATGAATTTTTTCCTCTGATTATTGGTTTGGCTGTTCTTAACAATTCCTTCCAAATATTAGATTTAATAAAAAAATTACTTTATAAAAAAAAGCACATTTAATTTCAATGCCTCATTTCCTCCAGATCTGTTTCTATACATGCCAGATTTATTTCTGTCCAGGAGTTTCATTTCAAACCTCTTCCCATTTACTGAGTATGTCATCTTACAGAAGCAGTCTGTGAAGTTGAAATTGTCCTTCAGCGTTTCTGATGCTTTGGTTACTGTGGAAGCCTCCACTTTGGCCTTTAAAAGAGCATCTTCTAGACAGCTGAAACATGGATGAAAGTTCAGTTACCACATCCATGCTCTCTCTTCTCTTCCAAATCAAACACTTCTTATTTGTGGTGTTTTGGGGAAGATGAATCAGGGAAACCTTATAAATATGATTGCTTAGCAAAAGATTCTGAAAATGTGAAACCTATAGTTGAAATAGAAATGAAAGCTTACTTTGAGTTGTAGGATACCAAATCTTAGTTACTAGATAACCTGAANCTGTCATCAGTTTCAGTCGGTTTTGTGCCTCTAGAAAGGAGCTGAGTCACACCTGAATCCCCCGGAAGGAAAAAAAGGAATTATCCTTATGTTTCTTTGCCCATAGGAGATTTGTTATTTGGAGGCAACACTCTGCCTCAACCTTTTAAAGGGCAAATTACTGCAATGCTGTAATTTACACACAGACATTCTGAATGGACAGTGAAGCATTCACAAAATCATGAGAAATTATTAAGTCATGCTTTAATTGTCTGCCTTTAGATGAGTCCTCATGTTTTTGAAATTTGGGAACTGAGAATCTTCTCACATTTTTGCTACTAATTCCAGTAAAACTACACATAACAGCATTGTAGGCGTTCTCTTTCATCTCACGATCCTAAATCTACGTCATCAGACCTTTTAGCCAGCTTAGAAGGCCCTGTACACAGTTAAACCCATGTAAACAGAGTTAATATAAGGCTTAAATTAAATTACAGTAGATGTCAGAATATGTTAAGATGACAAAATTAGTCTATTTTCTAGTCCTACATAGCAACAGAGCCCTCTAAGGGTTGTAAAGCAAACTGATCACTTTCTAGCCAAGATATAATATGGCCAGTTATGTATTTAATTGAAACAATTATGTATATTCTCCACTTGATTTTTTTAAAATGATTTAATAAAGCTATAGTACATCACATTACAGGGTTAAATTTAAATAAGATGACCACTCTAAAAAGGTATCTTCTACAGAAATGATCAAAGTTAATGGTATTGAATGACACTGATTGTTGCAAATTGGAATTGAATTAATATGTCTCTACCTAATAAGCATACATACAAGAAAATCAGAAGGCTTCAGTGTTGTTTAATCAAGTATGATATTGAGCTATTTAACCTATCATTTGATAGGTAAAATAATTATTAGTAATAATAAAAACAGAATATTAAATTTAATACAGTTAGCATATTTTCAGCATTTTCATTCAACATTTTGTTTGAAGATTCAGCTTCTAAAAGAAAGTTGCTTTTATTTGAGAGGACAAGGTCTCAATTTTTCAGTTGAAAGGATTTTTGGTGATATTTCTGAGCTATAGCAGGCTGGAATTTGTCAATATTGATATATATTAACATACACCAGAATTAAAGATGCAGTCAGTCAAAAAATGTGATAATAATATCCTTTTTTCCCCCTGTAATTTTATCTTACTTGACATTTATATTTCTTTATCATGATAGAACCATGAAAAGTTGTCTTTAAGTGCATTAATTTTACCTAATTTCACCTTATAAATACATTGCTTTGATCTGAAATTCGTACCACAAAAATCAATCTGAAAGACTCCAAGGTATTTCCCTCCACTTAGGACTGTGTCTTTTTGGATGATTTTTATTAACATTAAAGAGTTGAAGTCATAAATTCTGAGAGATTTGTGGTTGTTCAGGCTGGAGAAGAGAAGATTCTGGTGAGATCTTGGAGCACTTTCCAGTACCTAAAGGGGACCTTCAATAGACCCGGAGTGAGACTTTTGACTTTGTAGTGACAGGACAAGGTGGAATGACTTCAAACTGAAAGAGAGTAGGTTTACATTACACATTAGGAAGAAATTCTCCACTTTGAGGATGGTAAGACACTGGAACAGGTTTTCCAGAGAAGCTGGGTATGTCCCACCCCTGTAAGTTTCCAAGGCCAGCTTGGATGGTGCCCTGAGTAACCTGGTCTAGTGAGTGGCATCTCTGCCCATGGCAGTGGAGTTGGAATTAGGTGACCTTCAAAGATTCTTTGAATCCAAACATTCTATAATTCTACAAAATTCCAATGGACTTGATGATCCTTGTGGGTCTCTTACAACTCAGAATAATTTATCATTCTGTGAGTTTCTTCAGAGCTTTTCTTTTTGACATAAATGTACAAATTAGTATCTTCAGTATGTTTCATTCAAATTAAAACTTGCCAAACTTTTTATAAACTTCATGCAAGTTAATGGCTTAGGAAATCACAGCTCATGTATAAACTATGTTTTCTGCATATTTTCAAGTTATTTTTTATAAGTATCAAAGTTACTGACAAATCAGTTTCCGAAGGACGTCTATTTAATAATATTTTGGAATATTTTTACTGCTACTTCAAATAGAATTACATGGAGTCACATACCATTATAATTGTCATGGTTTGCTGACATATAAATCCAGTCAGCTAATTTTGCATTTTACATTTGTTCTTCCTACAACATGGAGGAAGAAGAAACTTGTATAACATACACTATTTACTAATCTATTTGAATTTTTGATGGTAAAAATCAATAAAGCAATTTGTTAGAAAGAAATCAGTCTCAAGCCTTTTCTTTATAAATTAGCTCTTTTTAATCAGGTGGATTTTGTGTCTCACTTTTTGGTAATTACTATAGAATTAATTGTCTAATTTAGGATTTAGGAACATTGAAACAACAAAAAAGATTAAACTGAACTGTTTTGTGTTGATTCTGGGACTTAAAAAAAGAGCCTCTGATTACTTACAAAAGTTCTCACTATCAACGTACAAATAAAACACCTTTAAGTAAAATCATTAAATGTCTTTCTAAGCCCATTTTTCAACACTGATTTAATGTATTTAAACAACCAAAATCTTACAGTTCCCTGGACTCTGAAAATCCTTTGCAATAAAGAGCCAAAAGCTTCCATGTCGTTTGTTTAGTACATCAGCTTCCTGATTTTTGTGCTGCTTTTGCTTGAGGACAGACATTACAAATCACATTCTTTCCAGGATGGCTATAGGAAGCTGATTACTCTCACTAATTACTAAATCAAGATGACCAGTATTTTATCAGAGACATTACTCTTACAGTTACAGACCTAAATGGTTCATGTCTTGTAGATCCTACCATATTAAAACCCTCCCAAGCTTGGTTCTGATTATACAAAAAACCTCACATCCTCCTCCGCTGATTGAAACTACTCAGGTGTGTTTATTACACCGTTCTAATACTGACAGATTAGTGATTTCAGGGACGGGTCCTATCCTAGATGCCTCTTTGTCCAGCTGAATCTCATTCTGCCTCCCCCTGGGTTACTATGCAAACTCTTCTTGATGGAACAGAAGGGAAGAAAGGTACATAAGATTGTATTTCTTTGATTCAGGACTGGATTAACAAGTCTATTGGAAATGACGCTTGGAACTTGTCCATTTTAAGGCATGTGCCTTGTTTCAATCAGTTCTGCTGAATGCCTTGTTAATTATGATGTGTTCAGATGAAAGAGGCAATATATTTGATCCTGTTCTGCTAGTTTCAATTGGTTCTAATTTTAGACTGTGCCAAAGAAAACAGGACCATGATTTCAGTGGGACCACTTAAAATCAGTGCTTGTAGCAGTGTACCATGTTACCAGTTACAGCTCCTTTCCTGGCTTCATTATGCCTCTGAAGCTATATGAGAAAGATTCCTACAGTTCATATTTATATGAAAAAATAAATACAAATATAGGAAATATAGAGGCCTTCCTTTGGAGTCCTCTGAGATTTTTTCTATTCAGTACAACACTGTTTTGGTATTACAGCAAAGTAAGTATGGCCACAATTTGGAGGAACTAGTTAGAAGAAGATAGATTCTAAAACAGAGGTCAACAAAACACATCGGGTTTGATTTATGAGGCTGGCATTTCTCAAGCATGTTGCATTATAATTGCCTGATCTTTTGTTGTTATGTGAATGTGAATGCTGTGAGGAAGCAGGACAAAGTCCATTCAAACGGTAAGTCTCTTCTTCAACAGGTGGTGTGTGGAAAACACAACTCAGATTAATTAAAAAAGATAAAAAACACCAGGCTCAAAACCTGGTACACAAAGGAGAACATCAAGTGGAGAACACTGGACACAGACCTTCTCAAATGAAGTCACAAAACCTCTGAACAGTCCAAAGCACTGTTTGCCAGGTGGTGGAGAAAGTCTGAAGTGACTTCTGGGAACCTCAGTCGTGACTGTAAGTGACTGCCTGCTGTCACATAACAAGGACAGACGTAGTATTACTGCATTATGCAATCATAAATAAAAAAAAAAAAAATTGAGGACATGCATGAGCTCCATCAGTTTATGAACTAGACTGCTTCAGTAAATTTTCCTGCATTGTCGGGGTACAGAGCATCCCTTTGGATGACCTGGAACCCGAGGAAGGGAGTTTGAACCCTGGACAGGGGGATGTGGAGCCGGTCCAGGGGGGTTTGAGACCTTGACACAAAGCCCAGGAAGACACTGAGTTTGATTTTAGTCCATGGGGGAGGCTTCCAACACTGAGAGAGGAATTACAAACCTCAAAGGTGTGAAAATAGCCATTTAGCACAGCACGGGGTGAAAAATTTTGTAGTTTAGGAGTTCTTAGAATAGAGGTTAGTGGGGGACAAGATGGAGGATTTAGCGTGTTGTCTTAAGTTCCTCTCCTTCTTCTCCGTCCTCCATCTTCTGAGGTGGTGATGACACAAAATAGTTCAAGGTGATTGGGTCAAGGTAGAAACTACCCTTCTAGCATAGGCACTAGGCATTGGCACAAAATTGTAAATAGTGGACACGTAATTATCTGTATAAGAGTTAAGCAACGCCCCATCGGTGGGCAGTCGCCTCGTGTCCCAGCCGCTGTTCGGACCTCGGCTGGGTGCGGAGAAAATTCTGAGATACCAAATAATAAACAGCACAAGAAACCTGAAAACAAGGCCTTGAAGGACTCCACTTTTTTCTTGCGACGTGGCTCAGGGCTTTTAGAGGGCCAAGGACTTTTAACAACCTGAATCTCAGGTGAGAAACCAAACCCGAGACTGCATACTGGTCACACAATACTGTAATAATTTTTCATTGTTACATTATTTTAATTAGTTGAAGACAGGATCCTCCTCATTAGTTGTACGTATGAGTGAACAGGGTATTTATTCCCTTGATGCATTAAGAAATTTTAAAGCACATATGTACTTCCTGACTCTGGAAATATATATGTACCTCATCACTGCTCCTTTTTAATGTAAAATCAAGAGTGTCAAGAAACACCTGAAAGTGGTTCAAGATGTATCCTGGAGCTCAGGTAACAGTTTATGTTTTCAGAGGCTACAGTCCAAGGCTTCCTGGTCATTCCCAAATGTTGCAGAATTTATGAAGCTACGGTGAAAAGCTCTACAGAACCCTCTCAAAAGGAAAGCTTTGAGTCAACTTTTGCGTGTGAGACAGTGACATCCAGTGGAGAGTTTGGTTACCTGCAGTAAACCCGATGGACAGCAAAACATCAGTATCTGTATTTAGTTGAAAGACAGTAAAATAATTCAAACATATTTTAAAATATTAAAAATATTTCAATAGAGAAATATACACAGTATTTGTGTTCCCTAAACAAAAAAACCCCAAACTTTGATACATTAATTATAAAAATGGTGTGTTCACCTGAAGTGAAAAATTACACAATCACAGAATGGGTCACATTGGAAAGGACCACAGCAAGCCGCCTTGTCCAACCTCCTTGCTCAAACAGGGTCATTCTAGAGCACATTCTACAGGATTGCATCCAGAATTTTTAATCAAGCTTACAATAAAAGTACGCAAAGATGTTTAGCTGTATTTGAAGAAATAGAACAATTCCTACACTACAGCTGTATTCTATCATGTTCAGACAAAGAATCACTACTCCTCTTTTTCCTGAAAATCTCAGTTCCTACAAAAATGGAGCTCAAGATCTGAGTTTATGATTCTCAACACCAACAAAGCAATTCTTCGTAAACTCTTGCTCCATTTAGGATTCACAGCCACAGCAGATCACCATCTAACTCAAACATAGCTCTTCTAGAGTAGACCCCTTCTTTCAAGACCCAGCTGTTGAAAAGCACTAAGACTGTCCCTCAAAGTTCTTTGTTTATACACTCAAGGTTATGTTCTTTGAGAATACACTCAAGGATGTAGAAGGCCTCAATTCACTGTCCTTCTGTGCCTTTTGGAGATAGGTGGGGTTTTTATTGGAGATGAAGATCAACTAAGCTAGGAAATACTGCTGAGGAAGCAATATTTATCTCAGTTACTACTTTTTCATAGGAAACAAAGCCAACCTCAAACTCCAGCAAATTTGCCAATTAATTTCTGATAATCTGTTTTTTCACAGATTATCATTATTTCACAGTGGAACAAAACTGCCTTCTACTATGATAAAGTTACCAGGTTAATATTACTTTCTCCCTTGCATTGTTTTTCCATGAAGCTGACCCCGTGCGCTGTCATGTAAAGACACATTAAGGTAGGCTGAAGATTTGAGTCACTGCCTTTGAGACACACAGACCAGTAACAAATCACCTCTGTCTTTTCTCACTCTCCAAAGGATCATTGAGCAGCGACCATTTTTCTGTATGTATGTTTGAAAATGAAATAAACTGGCTTTTTCACATGCAACCTAAATTCAGGTTTCCCAATTAAAAGCAAAGGTATTCCACCAATCTTAAACATTTGGCTCTCCTCCACTTATACATTCAAATTCTAAGCAGGCAGAACAGCCTCCAAACTCATGATCAAATTACTTTGGTTTGTCAGACATACGCCCATGCTTAATGTTATTGCATTATCATGTCATAAATGCAGATTCATGATGAAAAGAAGTCATGCTTCACTTACTGAGGGTTTCTCTTATGGTTTATGGTATCTACTTAAACAAAGCAAACCAGCAAACAACTTTGCTCTTAAACTTAGTGTTTCTTAGGCAAGTTTAGCTAGAGGAGATCACAGATAAATTTGAGTCTTTCTGAAATGTAGAAAATGGGAATATTTTTCTGACACACATGCCCATGCAAGACAAGAAAGTCATCCAAGACAGCCAAGAAGACTTCACTAACGGCAAATCCTGTCTGACCCACCTGGTGGCTTTTTATGATGGAGTGACTGTAACAATCAACAGGAGAACACAGACAGATATTATCTACACAGACTTCTACAGGGTCTGTGACACACTGTCATCACTGAACTGGGGAGACATGGATTTGTATTCTGTGGATAAGAAATTGGCTGGATGGACACAAGCAGAGGATTGTAGTCAACTGCTTACATCCAGGTGGAGGCCAGTGAAGAGTGGTGTCCCTCAAAGCCCCCATCTTGGCACTGGTGTCCTTTGATACCTTTATCAATAACATATTGAGAGCCAGTGCAACCTCAGCAAGTTTGCAGATGACACAAAGCTGAGTGGTGCAGGTGACAAAGAAGGGAGGGGTGTCATCCAGAGATGTTCAGCCTGGAGAAGACTCCAAGGAGACCTGGATGCAGCTTTTCACTACTTAAAGGGTGCTTACAAAAAAAAAAAAAGAGAGCAACATTCTATAAGGATATGTAGTGATAGGACAAAAGGTATCAGCTTTCAAAAAAAGATGCAGGTTTAGATCATTTGTTAGGAGGAACATCTTCACACACAAAATGGTGGGGCCCTGGCTGCCCAGAGCTGTGGATGCCACACCCTGGAAATGTTCAAGGCCAGGTAGGATTGGGTCTTGAGCCACCCAGTCTAGTGGGTGGAATCCCTGACCATGGCCAGTGGGTCAGAACTAGATGATCTTCAAGGTCCCTTTCAACCCATGTGTTTTTGCAATATATGGAAGGTAGGGTTTTGTGTCTGTGAAAATTTATCTCATGTAACTGCTAGATTTACTTACTGTAGTTCCAGGAGTCAGGGAAGGTTTTAAACTCACAATTTTGAGATGCTCATCCTTCACAAAAATACGGTTTTTGATTTTGGAGCTGTTAATACTTTCACACAGCAATACTTTTAGAAGACAAAAAAAAAAAAATCATGCTTTCTAAACCAAGTATTATCCATCTTTTTTCCAAACTCACACACAGGAGGCAAAATACCAAACTATTTGGAGAAAGTCTGCATGTACTAAATAAGGCACACTGTTATCCACTGCAAGAGACTTGTTGCTCAGCTGCTCTGAACCTCCTCACTTGCTGTGAATCACATTCATGCACTTCACACTGTGAAACCAAAGGTTACTTGGTAACAGGTGGTATCTCCCTATGAAGTATTACAGCTTCAAGTGTGTGACACTAAAACAGTCGTGCACTGATTTGTTGCAGAACAGTTACCAACGGGAAAGTCAGGAGCACAACTTTTGCTTAGGGTCATGCTTAGGGCCATGTGTGAAAATTGCAACTCTCCCCATCAAATTGCAGGAGCAAGGCTGAACTTTTATAAACCAGCCTGGAAGGACAACATCCTATGTATGTCAAATCAGAAAGGTCTGTTCTTTGGTCCTGGTGAAAGCTGCCACAGCCCACCTGGCAGTCATTTGGACAGATTCTCTTTCCTCCTTCCCAAAAAGCACATGTTATCTAACAGACCACTTGAGATTTCTCCATACAGTTGATGCCAACCAACCCTGCACCAAGAGTAGCAGCAGAACAGTCAGAATGGGACAAGACACAAACCTGCATCTATTTAGTTTGCTAATATAAAATAGTCTAGCTGCCAGTAGTTCTGGATGGAGCAATGAGTGTGTAAAGGAATGCCAAAGAGGCACAGGAAAGATAAAGAAACAGATCCAACACTTAACACTTCACTACCCTTCCAGTAGGAGTTTCACTTTCTCCGTGTTTAGACTTGCAAACTGTGTCCATATCTCCATTCTTGTGAAGACAGTTCAAGTAACTAAAATTAGTTTCACAAATACTTCCTTAGCTTATAAACTTACTAGTGTTCTGCAATTTTGTACCCAAATGTTTTCCACATTAGTGTAAGATCAGTTTTGTAGATCATCATTCTTGTCTTAAATGACACCTATTTTAGACAGAACTGGATGCTTCCACACAAAGATACAACTTTTACTAAATATGGATAGTCTCTATTGTGTCCACATCCCTTCTTAAATTACCTTAATTCAACAAAAACAGGCTAATTGAAACAAGACTAAAGCCTTCTTTTTACCTTCTATTTTTAATTTTCACTTATTTATTAAAAAAAATATAAAAAAGGGAACAAAATTGCATATAACATTACTAAGTTTCTTCCCTTCCTTCCTGTTCTACAAAAAAGCATAAAACTACCTAATTTTCATCCAGTTTTTAAAAATTCTATTCATCTAGAAGCCTTAAAACATGAAAGTATAAATTGAAAGAAATGCAGAGATAATTATACAGAAATTAAACCAGGGAATTTGCCAAACTGGGAATTTTTATGAGAAAAAAAGAAGGAAAAAGTCTGATTAAAACGAATACAAATTAATTCAATTTAAGATACAGTGAGTGGATAATTTTATTTATAAAATGCCACTGGCACACAGTACATATAGGAAATATGAAACTTGATTTGTAAAGAAGTGAAGTGCTTCACAGAAGCATGGATTCCTGAGTTATCCTGAATAAAATCTCTCATTTTTAGTGTCATTCACAACACAGCTCCAATTGGCTTAAGCAGCAGAATAAAGACATAGTAAAAAAATACACAGGCAAATGGAAAGTGGAAGATTGTGTCTCATCAATACTAACAGCCTTGGTCACGGAGGAAAACAATCTTACATTGAAGGGCACAAAGACTTGTTAAGATGGAGTTTCATAATTTCACAACCAATTTAAATGTACTGTAGACATCTGCATTCACCTCAATGTCCACAGCTGAAATTACAAAGTCCTCTTGACATCAGACACAAAAATACTTCTGTTCCTGCATACCCACACAGAAGGACTGATTACCTAGACAGGCATCATTACAGCTGAAGAAAGAAAAATAGAGTTTGGTGCTTTCACTTATTTTTCTCTTTTTCTGCTTTCCTTTTCTGCTGTAGCATCTTCAGTTCAGTCATTACATTCAAAGTTCTGTAAACCCAGGTGACCTGAAAAGTAAGTAAATTATTAAATTCAACTAATCCATACACCTTTACTTACTCATTTAATGAAAGCACCTATATGAATGAACACATACATACCACAATTATAACAGTATTCACCAGCAGCGGCGCTGAAAATACAAGTGATATAAACATTCCTCTTGAATCGAAGTATTGGTATTTAGAAAAGAGCCTGAAATAAATAAAAAGAAAATGAAAGGCAAAGCTTTATTTAGTGTAGTTCACACATTCAACTTTCCCAGCAACTATTCTACATGGACGCTGTAGTAGAGTGTCATCCCACATCTTGGGATCACGAAGTATGGGCCAACATTCTACTGTATTAAGTCAGAAAAGAGAGGCAGTTAATACCTTTTCAGTTATGAATATTAATATTGTTCTTCTTTACAGTTTTACTGTGCAAAAGCTAACTAACATGACTACAAGAGTGCATCACAAATCATGTTTATTATGAAGCATCTAAAATTACTTTTTTAGATAGTTTGCTTACTTATATTAGAAAAGATAACAAAGATAACATATGTAGCAAAGCCGTAATTACGTCATGTATGCCTGAAGTGAAACATGACTACAATTAGATGCCAGCATAAAGTGGTGTTACACACGCAACTTTCAGTCATATCAGGGAAAGATTAGCTCAATGCTCAAAATATCAAAATAAACCATCAGTTTAATTCTGGTATTCAGGTTTAGTAAAACAGGCAAATGTTAATGCTTGTTATACATATAAGTAAGTATATAAAGCAGCAGTGGTGTTTTTGAGAAGTGGTTCTTAACTTCAGTTATTAAACACGAATACCAAACAAAACTCAACAAAAGAAAAAACAAAACAAAAAACAACCAAAAAACCAAAACAAAACCCAAAAGTTCACATTCTTTTCCCCTTAACCACAGCATTCTGCTTTTCTCTCAGTTTTTTGATGAGTTAGTTTACAAACATCCATATTTATAGATTTTAAGCAGTACAATAGGTGCATGCTATTATTATTTCTTATGTGATAACCACATTGCACTGTATAGTTTTATGCAAAAAGTGAAAGTGGAAACATTTACCTCCAATTCATGGCTGCCAATTCATTGATATATTCAGCACAGTACACTAAGCCCACTAAACAAAAAAAGAAAAATATTAGATTCTGTATTTCTTTAAAAATGAACTGATCACAATACATTATCTAATCTAACTCCATGGGATCTTAAACCTAAGCCAGTCAGCCATGACTGCTTTGGCTAGGCACTGTCACTGGATTCTCAGGCTGATAAACCCCGAGATAACACAAGTTGTTACTGCCAGTCTTGCTCTTCATCATGCCATTATCGCGGCTGTCAGTAGGGCATATGGTGAACTTGCTTCAGAAACTAAAGCTTACTGTATTCACTGAACAGCATCATTAGAACAAGGCAGAGTACAGAGCAAGCGCTGGTTCTCAGTAATTTTTTTTTTTTCTGCTTCTTCAGCACAGCAACACTTCACTGGGAAGCTGTGACACACACGACAATGACCGTGCAGTTACCTTATTCATCCCACTTCCTCACTAAAGCCAGAGTTTTAAGTCACTACTTCATACATTTTCTTGGAAACAAAATAAATACATATTTATAGGTCATAACAGGCTCTATCGCAGATTATCATGGANCTGAAGTGGCTCCGCACACCCCAGTGGCGCCTTCTCCTTAGGGTGGCCGAGAGAAGCAGCTCCGGCTTTCCGGAGCGGGGAAGGAGCTCTGGTCGCGTTTTCAGCGTTTGATGCCGGGATGCCACCAGTGTCACTATCTGCTCTGTGGGGTCCCGCCGGACTCGGCGCTTTGGGTCAGTGGCCCAGCACTGGTGTTGGCTTTTGGTCTCCTGTCAGCAATACCCAGGGCTGGCTTTAGCGATGGAAGTGCAAGAAAAAAAGAGCTTTAAGTCCAGCTGGGAGCCCTCTAAAACAAACACAGTTGAGCTCTCTAGGCAGGAACTGAAGTCAAATGGAAAACACTTCGGCCCAAGTAATGGCCCAGCTCGAGGGGCAGCAGGGTCCCCTCCTGTTCTTGCCACTACAGCAGAGCCCAGGGACATTTTTTAAGTTTGAAAGTTGAAAAAAACCCCAAAAACAACCCACAATGGAAAGGGAACAATACGCAGGTTAAACCTCTAACTTATAACTCCATTTACTAAATGCATCTAGGTCTGGAAGAACTGACTACTCTTAAGACTCACCACTTAAAGAACATTTCAAACTCAGATTCCTAACAACAAAGCCAAATCTGATCTAAAGGATCAGATTTGTTGAACAAACAGTGTTTTAGTATATACNCATTAGAACAAGGCAGAGTACAGAGCAAGCGCTGGTTCTCAGTAATTTTTTTTTTTTCTGCTTCTTCAGCACAGCAACACTTCACTGGGAAGCTGTGACACACACGACAATGACCGTGCAGTTACCTTATTCATCCCACTTCCTCACTAAAGCCAGAGTTTTAAGTCACTACTTCATACATTTTCTTGGAAACAAAATAAATACATATTTATAGGTCATAACAGGCTCTATCGCAGATTATCATGGACAGACACATGCATTGCTAGCGGAGACATAGGAAGTTGCAGGCACTGCTCTGGTGCCCGGCACCACACGGTGTGCCCGTGCACTCACCCATGCAGAGGAAGTGCCCGACCTGCACCCGGCGGTGCTGCAGGGACGCGCACGTCACGAGGAAGCAGAGCAGGTGGAAGGCCGCCAGCCCCAGCAGCCATGGCTCGGACCAGTCCGTGCTCTGCGGGCAGAGAGAACGCGGGTCAGGCAGCGGCGGTAGAACGGGCGTCACCGGGCGGCCACAGCGACCGAACGCGGCCGGTCTCGGTCACGGACCGCGCTCCGCAGCCCGTGCACCAGGCTCGGGGCCTCCCCCCTCCCCGCCGGACAGCCCTGCTTCCCCNGCTCGAGGGGCAGCAGGGCCCCCTCCTGTTCTTGCCACTACAGCAGAGCCCAGGGACATTTTTTAAGTTTGAAAGTTGAAAAAAACCCCAAAAACAACCCACAATGGAAAGGGAACAATACGCAGGTTAAACCTCTAACTTATAACTCCATTTACTAAATGCATCTAGGTCTGGAAGAACTGACTACTCTTAAGACTCACCACTTAAAGAACATTTCAAACTCAGATTCCTAACAACAAAGCCAAATCTGATCTAAAGGATCAGATTTGTTGAACAAACAGTGTTTTAGTATATACCTCCACATTCTGCTTTCATTTTTTCTCTGACATTTTAGCAAATCAGATGTGGAGCTTTGGCTTTTTTTTTTTCCCCCCCCCAAATGCTTTGAAGAGCATGTATAAGTAAATATTACAGATACTGTTTTAATTTACTTTACTATATAGCCAGATACGGGGCATCAATGTGACCTGGTCTCTCTTCACTGTCACACTTCTGCAATTCAATAAAAGATACATGAAACCAAGGAGGTTTTTTTAGGTTTGTTGTTGTTTTTGTTGTTGGTTTTTGTTGGGTTTTTTAGGTTCTTTTGCTTTAGGATTTTCTTAGTCTTTTTCTCAACAAAAAAGAAATATCTGGAGGCTAATCAAGGCTTTCACTTGAAGTGTTGTAAGATTAAGTAAGGTGATAGAAAGGTGGTAATTTCTACTACCATTATTGTTTTAAAATTAAGACTAGGGGAGAAAAGGTATTTATCCCACATTGTAGATTGGAAAACAAGACTGGAATAACTCCATAGACCTGTATGGGCAGGGAGCTGATCTGCTGGGAAGCAGCTCTGTGGAGAAGGACCTGGGGGTCATGGTGGACAACAAACTGCTCATGAGCCAGCAGTGTGTCCTTGTGGCCAAGAAGCCAAAGGTATCCTGGGGTGNAAGAATGCCAAAGGTATCCTGGGGTGCATTGGGAAGAGCTTTGCCAGCAGGTCACAGGAGGTGATCCTGTCCTTCTACTCCACCCTGGTGAGGAACATCTGGAGTGCTGTGTCCAATTCTGGGCTTCTCAGGACAAGAGAGATGTGGAGCACCTGGAGCGGGTCCAATGGAGGGCTACAAAGATGACTGAGGGACTGGAACATCTCTCAGATAAACAACTAGGGGAGCTGGGCCTGTTCAGCCTCCAGAAGAGGTGACTGAGAGGGGACCTCATCAATGTCTATCAGTATCTGAAGGGATGGTGTCAAGAGGAGGGACCAGGCCCTGCTTGGTGGTGCCAAGCAAGAGGACAAGAGGCAATGGCAGAAACTGATGCAGAGGAAGTTCCTCCTGAACATGAGGAAGAACTTCTTTACTGTGTGGGTGACTGAGCACTGGGACAGATTGCCCAGAGATGCTGTGGAGTCTCCATCCCTGGGGATATTCAAGAACAATCTGCACACAATCCTGTGCAATGAGCTGTAGGATGACACTGCTTGAGTGGCGCGGTTGGACCAGATAACATGCTGTGGTCCTTTCCAACCTGACACATTCTGTGACTTGTTCAGAAAGTTTTACAGCTAATAATAAATTAAATGGTTTCGTGTTTTGTAAATGAGGAATGAGTTTTGTGTAATAGCTCAGTAAATGAATTCAGGAACAATCTGCAATAACTGAAGGGCTTCAATGCAGGATGCAGTCACTGCTATGTGAGTGGCATATGCTGGTCAGTGGTGAATCTGAGGCAGATGAGATAGGTGGATAAGAAATTTTGGCTTACTGTGGCTATAATATGCGGAATGAAACATTCATGTAGCTTTTACTGTCAGCCACTGTAGCATCAGTAGAAACTTTCCTATAGGAAATAGGAATTGTTTCTTTAAGATTGACTAAGATAAAGTCAATAATGCTATTTGTCAGCAGATGGTAGCAGATACATAAGTATTGCCAGATCTTTTGTGTGGTATATGTTCTCTTTCATTTAGTTTTAGTGGAGAATGAAATGTGAACAAGGTACTTAAAAGGCAATGAACAGATACATTACTCTTTTATAGGGGAAAAAAACTTGTGTATTTGTCCTTTTATAGCTTCATTGCAGAGCCAGTATGCTACAATTAGATCATAATTTTTAGAATATGCTACTAACCATAAGTATATAGTAGCAATAATAATAAGCTAGAAATGTTTCTGTTCTTGTTATTGTAAGAAACTTAAGTAGTTTCTAAAACTTACTGTCAATTTTCTGTTGCAACATTCAGATTCCTATGTAATTTCATTCTGCAAGACAGTATTATCCAAGCAGTTTGGATGAAAGATAAAAAAAACCCTGATTGGTAATTTTTTCCCCCTTTTAATAACAGAAAAACTTCATTTACTTTACATGGGAATGGATCTAAAATCAGATATTTATCTTAAGTTTATGTTGCTGAAAAAACAAGCTGGCTGGTAAAAGCCTATGTATGATAGGGTATCTCAAATTTAAATGCTAAATTTTGTTCCTAGTCATGGCCCTTACATGCATGTTTGATAGCAGATCATATTTTGCAGTACTAGAAACCACTTGGAAGTGCCCTGTTAGATTTTCTGCTGAGGGAAATGCAACTTTGATTCTGCAGGAGAAGATGTAAGAAGTGTGTGAGTGAGTGAATGGGGCAGCCCCTCACCTCATCAGTCAAGGCAAGGATAGAAGGTGGCCAATTGTGGGTGTTAGTGACAGGTATTGACAGCCCAGTTTCTGTGCTTTGTAAAATTCCACTGCAGGGTTCTGCTGTGGGGACAGTGACTGCTCATCTCTGCATCTCCTGCCTGTCTTGCAGCCTACTCCTGTGGAGTCGTGTTGTTGTACTGACTGTCTTGGGTAGTCTTTTCAGAGCTTTGGGAGGCATGAGCACCTTCACTATGAAAACAGGCTGAGCCTGGGAGAGGAGTCTGGATGATTATTGTTGCTGTGGCCACTTCAAGGCCATTATTTTTATCTGCTCTGAGGATTTTTATTATAGTTATGGTTGTGCTCAAAAGCTGTCTCAAATTTGCATTTGCTTCCCCATGTAACAGAAGTGAGCCTGAGTCTGGTACTCATTCTAATGCAGGTTTCACTGAAATCCTTCACTTTCCCTGTCCTTGCCATTATAAAATAATGATTTTTGAGTACTTCCATTATTTTTTGCAGCTGCTATCTCTATCTTTTTATAGTACCAGCTTTTATTGGTCATTATGTGCTTGGAAAATAAGAATAATAATCATAGTGTTGTAAAGACTTCTTTAGAAATAGAATTTTAAACTGACAGGATTGCTTTATATATGTAATTTGAGAGTTTCAGATTTAGATGATGGATGCCACTTCATCTAAGCTAGAGGTTACCCCAGCTTTTGAGAATGAGTTTGACTGGATGACCTCCAGAGGTCTGACCTACATTGCTCTATACTTTTGACTTCCCAGGGATATGGACTGGGACCAGCTGGCTGGGAAGAAACACTGCTGAGCACGGCCAGGGAAGCCTAGGGGGTGCAAAAAGCTGAACATAAACCAGCAGTGTGACCTCGCAGCAAATACTGTCAGCCGTTTCCTGGACTGTATTAAAAGCACACCCAGGAGATTAAGGGGTTCAGCATCCATCAGAGCACATCTGCATCTACCTTTGCATACTTCAGATATAAGGACAATAGAGCTAAACAGTGAAAATTCAGCAGAGAGCTGTCAAAATACTCAGGGAGTTGAAGAATTTGTCCTGGGGCAGAAGCTGACGGAGCTGGGCTTGTTTGGCCTGGCAACAGGTGTTTCGGGGGGAACCTAGCAGCAGCCTGACAGGGATTATGAGGAGGTTGTAAAAAAGATGGAACCAGCCTCTCCTGGTGGTGTGGTGTGAGAATGAGGGGCAATGCACTTAAAGTGAAGCTAGAAGTTTGGTGTGGCGGTGTGTGTTCATCTGGTCAGCCCGGTCAGCCCCGACACGCCCCCACAGGATGCTGATGTGGGTCCTTGGCTCACAGGCCCCCCTCCGCTACACTGCGCTGCGANAAAAATCATTAAACAAAAAACATGCAACCCCACAGTTTGGGCTGGATAAAAGGAAAAGAATTTTCCTCATGAGGACAGTCAAACAGTGGAAAAGCTATCAGAAGAGGTGGGATGCCTCTTTTTTGAAGATTTTCAGGACCCAGTTGGATAAAACCCTGAGCAATGTGGTCTGGCCTCATAGTGAATCCAGCTTTGAGCAGGAGGTTGAAATGACTTTTTAAGGTCCCTTCCAACCTGAATTATTCTGATTCAATGATTCCACAACTTAAAATGAGAAAAACCAACTATTTAGTAGTGTTCACTAAACAATATTGTTTTAGCCTGGAAGTGAAATAAATGCTTTTTGCGTGTTTTTTTTCAGAATCTTATTCCCTTAACTTCCTCTCTTTCATCCATTTTCTGTTAGGGCTTTTTTTCTTCATTGCAAAGTAGCTTCAGGCATCTGCATGCTTTTTTTTCTTCCTCTGCTATTCTCAGACAGTACACGCAGTCTGAAATGCAAATGTCTTTTTGTTCTCTACCTACTAACATGACCTCCTGTTAAATTATTCCACTAATCCCTACAAAGATCTCAGAATCCTTTCAAAGCCTTACTGTATTCTGGCAAAGCAACCTAATTTTATTTCTGTTGGGATCTTTGTCCAGTCAGGGTGGAAAAGGCCAAGTGTAGTTGCAAGCAAAAATCGGTCCTGACAGTCTCAAATCCTGTTCTTAATTATATACTTTATTGTCTCTTTGACTCCTTCTGAAGTGTTCTTCCCACAGAATTGCTGCATTGATTGTTTTTCATTTCAGAAACACCACCTCGTGTCATTCCACAGGATAGTACGGAAATTAAGCATCTCTACATTTCTTTGATGTATGACTGCATTGCACCCGACACAGTGCAGTACATTTAAGTTGCAATACAGCTATTATAATAAAAGGACAAGAAGGAATAGAAGTATCTGGAGTGTGCAGGGCAACTTTTGTGATTGTATCTGATTGCAGAACTTCATGACAGCATCAAATTTTCTGCTTCAGGGCATGCTCTTGAGGCACCTCCCAACCACTTGTGCCTGTCATTCTTAATATGTAGGGGAAGTACAATCTGCAGGGAGCAGCAGGAGCAGGATCAGCAGAAGAGACATTTTTTTGAACATGTCATTGTTCTGAGAGATCTCAGCCTTTTCATCCCTGAGACCGAACACTTGATACAAATCTTGTACTTTGAGGCTCCTGCTGCTTCTTATCATCATTCTCTAATGAATGAAGAATGAAGGGTGGAAAAATGGCAGTAATTCAGCAAGAGACAGCCAAGACCTAGAAAGCCAGCACATCCATCTATTGATCCTGGAGCTATCCATGGTTGTTGCATTCTGGTGTTTGGTCTATTCCATCTCCTCAGCAGTCCATAGTTCTCTTGGTATAATTTGTCCAAATGGTTTAGAGCATCTGAGCACTTCAGTTAAGATTTGATTTTTCGGATATAGAAAATGACACACACAAATTATATACTTTCAAATACAACAATAATTGCAAAGGTGAAAACCTTTGTACATTTAACATTAGACAATAGTCACAGCTCCTATCAGCTCTTTAATATCTGTAAGCTAAAAGCATATGACCTGAGAATATTCATATGTTAAAATTTTCTGGCACAGGTGTGGGAGCTCCACTGCAACATCTTGCATCAGAAGAGTTGAGAAGCAGTCAGTTAATCCCCCTCCAGCTTTTTTGCAGTTTGAGGTTTTACAGATTCATAGATTGTTCCACAGTGTTGTTCCCTCATAATTGGTGGGAAATGTCTCTAGCTGGATGGGAGTGTTGCTGTGGTGATGTTTTGAATTGTTCACACACTGCTGTTCAATGTGTGATATATGTATTATAATTCAAGGTTGTCTCCCATAATAGCATACCAGTGCTGACTAGTCCACCGTTGGGAAGATTATTAAGAGGTTTTAGATACTATTCTTTACATGGATTTTGTATGACACTTCTGTTTCAGAGATTCAGAATCTCTGAATCATCAGAGATTTTGAGTTACGAGGATTTCCCAGTTTTGTAGGTGTCTGTGGTAGGGACTGACATTTGCAGCTCCTCTAAGAGCTGAGATGTCATCTTTGTACAAGGGAATTAACCTGTGGAGGGAAGCTTTGAGGCACTGAACAAGGAAATGTATGAGAGATAAATCAGCAAAAACATTTAGGAAGCTAACACACATCATATCTGGAAAGCCTGTGAGAAAAGTCAAGTTGCACAAATTCCAGGTCAATGATGAATGCAAGAAAGAGACCACATGGAATATTTTGGGCAAAGACTAATTATCTTAGTCTTAGAGATGCAGACAGAAGAATTACAGACCTAGCTTCTGAACTCTTAGTTGCAGGCCTAATGTTTACAATTCTAGGATTGTGTATTATTTGGACAGTGAAACACATAAAACTGTATCTGTTTTTAAAATTGACATTGGCCAAGACTGTCATGGGAGTGGTTGTACATGTTGAAGACCTGTACAGTGCAAAAAGTAACGAGTTTAAAATTGAGAGTTGTGGGGTTTAGATTGGAAAAGCCCATGTTCTGTTGAAGTAAAAGAATTCAGCAAGAAACATGTATCTGTCCAATAACTATATCCTGTACTTCCTTCCTGGAAAAGTATTCTACAATTGACGATCCCCTCCTCCAGCTCTATCTACCCATTTTTATGTTCTGTGTCCAGTCCTTCCATGCCCTGTTTGTACCATAAGCAGTACTGCCAGAAAGTAAGTACTAGCCATTTGTTAAAAAAAAAAAAAAAAACAAAAACAAAAACAAATACAAATAAATTATCCCCTGCAGTGCCTTTTGGTGGCATACTGGAAAATACAAAATGAGAAAGAAAAAGCACAGCAGAGGAAAGACAATGACAAAATATGGTAACACCTTGGGCACCACTAAAAATCTATTCTAGAGCCTGCATTATCAATTAAAGAACAGTGCTTCTCTGTCTACTTGACTGCACACACAGCCATAGGAGGAATGGCAACATTCCCCCTTTTGGACTGTACTTTGTAGCATCCTTTCCTTGTTACTGCTGTTTTCTCTGTAATGCAATTAAATTTACCTTGCTTAACAGCGCTGTCTGTGGTTTCAAAACAGGCTCTCCTAACATTTGCTAGATGCTGCATTTACATGAGTATGTGTAACACACATTCACAGCTGGACAGGGAGAGAAACTGTTTCACTGTTGTCCTAATGAAGGCAAATAAATGTCTGATCATATGAAAGTAGCTGCTCTGCCTACCTTGCTCCTTATCACTGTAGTCAAAGTACTGCATGGCTTCACTGTCATTAGCTGTTGCTAGGAGAAAAATGCAGGCAGAGATCTTTTCCTTAAAGATTAAGTCTAGGTTTTCACCGCTAGCTGTCGATGGGCAATCTTCCAGATGTCATGAACCACAGGAATTAACTGTCTCTCACCACTACAGTACTGAGTCAAAGTCAGGACTCTAGCATTATCAAATCTCTTTGGTTTCAAAAATGCCCATGGGGAGACTCTCAGGGTATTGGGATGTTCTCACTGGGGAGAGTTGTTAACCTCCGTTTTCCAAAACCCTTGAGTATCTCTCAAGAGAGTCCTCTGATCTCTTCCAAACTTCAGAGACTTCATGTTGAGTAGTGCACTAATTGAGTAGTGCAGTAACCTTGTTTTTCTTCTCCTAGAAAAAATTCTTCACTTTCCTGTAGCAGAGATGGATTTTCCTAGGTTTAGCAGACTTAGCTTTTATCCCTCTTTTTCAAATGTTGCCTTCATTTTAATTTTAAGTTCATGCAACATTGATTTGGTAGGGTGGGGCTCTGCCTTGTGACCTTTGCAGACTGCTATCAGATCATTCGACCTTACAATGAAATTTTTGGTCCTTTCAGTGACTGAACTCACCAGAATCAGGGTGGTGACCCTTCACTAGCTGCCCTTGTTTTTGTTCTCCTGAACTGAAGATATAATGGTGGTATAAAAACACTTACATTGATGGGTTAAATACTGTCTTAGAGTTGTGTTCTTTGGAAGTAGAAAGGCCACATGTACATTTTTGTGTCAGCAAGCAGTTTGTAGTGATGATGCCACAAGGTGCTGCTCTCACTTTTTTTTTTTTTTNNNNAAGCTTGTGACTGGTCTCCTATTACTTTCCTATCATTTTGGATTTCCTTCAACTATAGAGGAAGGACAAGGCATATAAATATTTCCAGATCTGTTGCTTGCAAATAGCAGGAGGATTTCAGAGTTGCTGAATTCTTGCTTTAAAGGCTGTACTTTGTGTCCCCAGTAACCCTGGTACTCTGGATTGCATCTCAGTGTGAAGCTTTCTGCTTAGTTCAGGAGAGAAACCGCAGTGTGTGCACAGGCTGTGTGCCCGAAGTGTGCTCTTTGCAACTCCAAGCACGGATACTCAGCACATTCATACCTAGGAGAAGTGATGCTGCTTAGTAAACCATTAGTGTAGATTCACCTTAACTATTCAAGTTAAGTATGTTTCTTTAGTTAATTAACTCAGAAGTTCATCCTCACTGGAGGGAAAAAAGTCTTCTAGAGGTGGTCTGAGGAAGAAGGCAACAGGCAGAAGGTTGTAAATATCTGTGAGAATTTCTTTTCATGGAAACATTCAGAGAGCTATTTCATTTAGCGTGTTTCTGTTTAAATTGAGGGAATGAAATACTTTTCTCTGTGTTTGATAGTTTATTTTATTTGTTCTGTTTAACATATAAAGGGAAAATCCAAATAGTAGTTTTAGTATCTGTTAACTGCTAATCTGCTGGGGTTATTTTGCAGATATCAGAGCATTTTTAGAGGCTTACCTCTAGTTTTGATGGGGGTTTTTTTGTGCTGTTACAAGGCTAAGATTGTTACAGGAAAGCTTTCCTTTTGTGGACAGTGGACTTTTATGGACTAACTAGTGCAACATTTGTGTTTGTAAGTGTCCAATAGCAGATTCCTAGGGAAGAATATAAGAAAAGGACAATCAGATATTGATACTTGTCCAATAAATTGTCTCTGTATCTTGCAGCTCTTTGCTTTGGAATATTGAGAGCTGGAAGAAATTTTCTGTGATTGAAATTTAAACTGAAGTTGCTAAAGGCTCGGTGCAAAACATTAACTAATTCTTGGTGAACACCAGAAACAGGTTTAAAGAGTGTTGGTGTCCAAATACACATGCAATAAACCCGATATCTCTCAGCTGGCTGTGAGTCCAGGGGTCCTTCAATGCGCAGTGGGAGAAATTGGCATCCAGCACCGTTTTCCTGTTAAAAAGCAGCGGCAGGTGGCGCTCTGACGTTGCTTTTCCTCAGGACATTGCTGTTTCAGGAGCACTGGAACAGTATTCACAAAACATGCAGATGAAGGAAGTTTTATTCTACAGATCCTCATCATAATAAAAAGCCCAACACACCTCTTAAGTGTATGGAACAGCGCCTATGCTTCCCACAGGCATTAGTAACTGCTCTTTTAGCCCCTACTGCTAAATATTTTTTGTGTGTACAAAGACACTGCAGATTTCTGTAGGACCTTACTTGTTAGGGAAAAATGCAGGCAGGGTCTTTTACCTTAAAGGTTAGGAAAGTAAAAAATGTAATCACTAAGAGTTAAAAAGACTGTGTTGGGCATCTCTGTGGAAACACTGAAAGCTGTTCTGTTTTTCTGAGTGTCTGCTGTGAGCCAACACCTACTGCAAGTGTGTCTGTCCCATGCACAGTCTGCTGTGCTGTGCATGAGAAACAGCATCTGCTTTGGTTCATTTGTGCTGTGTCCTACGGCTGTTCCTGCTACCAATATGAAAAGGAAATCTGTATTTGGAACATGGGTGGGCTGGTGAATAGGAGGGCAGTAGCCAAGAGACACTGAGCTTTCTAGCCATGCCATACATACAAAGCTAATCACTCACTGTGCTTATCTATTAGTGCCCTGTGACATGCTTTTACTAAGTAGAATTTCTTTGTTGTGTACTTGATCACTGGTGCCTTCTGAGAACATTTATTAACCTAAGAATAATTTGAGATTTAGGGGGACAAAGAAGTTCTGATCAGAGTTCTGACTGCTTGTGGATTCTGCCATGTTCCGTGGTGCAACTTAAATGGTAGAACCCAGTGGCTCTTGGTTTCTTTGCTGAGGCTGGCTCTGGAACCTCAACTAGCTGCACAGAACTGGAGAATCTCCATGTGATGATGTGATTGACAGTAGAATCCTGGCATGAAATTTAGTTTCACAAAGGAGGGAAGACCTGACTTTCTTTCCAAGAAGAATGGTTGCATTTTTAGGTAAGCAGTTAATCCTCCTTTAGTTTCCTGATTTTGAATATATAATGCTCAAGTGTTTGGCTAAACCAGGTTTTGGCAATTGCCATCTATTAGGTGAAAGCAGGTTGCTATGGAGAGGTGCTGTTGGGCTGCATCCACAAGAATCCAACTTCCTTGTATTCACTAAACACTCATGATTATGGTGTAGGGAGAAACTGCCCTAAAAATGAATGGAGTAATTCATGTCTTTTGGAGAAGGAAAGTTTTGGTAGGGAATGGGTTAGCATGCTGTGCACAGTGGAATAAAAATTAGGAATAAGAATTTACTCTGGGGATGGACATGTGCCTCTCTGGCTTATTGAGGTGCATTTGAAGATTATGGAAAATCCTGTATGAAACCAGTCTTGTTGAATTCTTCTATATATTGTCAGTGGGATTAGTGCTGAAGTGCAGTCTGACCTTTCTGTATGCCCATTTCCCTGTTTGGGGAATGTTCTGGTAGGAAGAAGAATTCAGTCTGAGTATTTGCCCAAAGGTAGGCAATATGCAGTCATGGAAAAATAAAAATCCTAGAACTTAGGTACACCTGAAAAATGGGACCTAAAACTTGTACTGTATAAAATTCTGTTTGTTTTTTGTTGGGTTTTTGGTTGGTTGGTTGGTTGGTTTTTCTGTGATAGCTAAATGTTTGTTTTGTAAATTGCAGAAGTGCTTTTGATTTCCCAGTATTGGTCTCCTGGAAAAGAGACTGCTGTTAATGACTCCTGCTTTGAAGAGTCTTCTATTATGAACAGTGAAAATCTGTGTTAGTTGCAAGCACCAAAGGCATGAAGAAAGTGCCTGGTTATAGACATTAAAAAATGGACATCTTTAGAACTTCTAATTAATGCTTCTGTGTAAAAAAATAGATAAATAAAAAAATGTTTCATGGAACATACCTGAATGTTACTGATTGAATAAGCAGGTAATGAAAGAAATATAGGGTTTTCAGGTCTTCACAGTTTCTTGGGAAACTATGAATAGTTTGGCAGTGGTGTACAAAGAAAACTTGTAGTAAATTGAAAAAAATAGTAAGATAGACTGCAGCTCCATTGTATTGATATCAACTGTAAGCAATCTTAGATGACTTTTATATTCTAATTTGTGGATTCACAGTGTAGTGATTAATGGGAGATGCAAGGCTGATATAATTTTAGTAATTAAAATGTTTAAAAACAGATGGAGTTAAGATATTTGCTACATGTATGACAGTGAAAATTAGATAACATCTTACATTAAAGGAAAACTCAATATCAAAGGAAAATTTTAGGCATTGAATTGCAATGTCAGAAAATAAGAACTATTTACTTACTGCATTGATTCTTTTAAAAATGTGTGTGTGCATGAAAGTTGGTGCACTTGGGGTTCTCTGCTAACAAGAAAGTTTGAGAGAAAAGTGTAGATTAGAGAAAACACTTTTTTCTTACAAATATTTGCTGGAAATAAGAACTATTAATTTAGGCCATACTAGTAAGAGGTTTGACTATAGTAGCTGAAGGGGGCAGGACAACCAAAAGCTTTTCAGGCAATTCACTGTTATGGGAACTGTGTGCAAGACCTAGTCAGCTCTCTGATTTTACTTTTTCTCTCCAACTGCTCTCTTTAAGAAGATTTGTTTGGGGATAAACCTACAGAGGAAGATTCTAGTGTAGGGCATTTGCTAAGTAAACACTTAATGCAGCTTTTCCAGACAGATGAGTAAACAGCATGTCCAACTGATGTTCCTACGCAGTCAGGGTGCTGGGGGTTTTCAGTTTTACATAGTTTTCTATGTATTTGAAAGGAAAAATTTGTTTAGTCACCCATCTTCAACATGTATTTCCAAATACTGGAAAATCACTGGTCTAGAGAAATGATGAGTATAGTTAAGGATTTTAAAAATGGCATTGTTCCCTCATGCAATTTTTTTAAAATTTCAGTTGAATGCTATCAATATGACATCTCTATCCATTGAAAATATTTCTGGATATTTTCAAAACTTGAATGGGCACGGCTCTGAGCATATGACCTAACCCTGAAGTTAGCCCCGATGAGAGTAGGACATTTGACTGGCAGGCCTTCATGGTCCCTTCTTTTGTAAATTTTTATATTATTGTGAAGATTTAGTTTCAACTATTAAAATGCCTCTTTTATAAAGGACAAGATAACTCAGTTGTATTCTGACATAAACTTCTAACATAAGGCATTTTAACGTTTTTTTCCATAAACAAATACTTCAAGAGTTTTTCTCCCTGATTTTTTTGAATGACAAGAGTCCTTTCTGCAGAGTAATGTATTTTCCTTCACCTTGGTGATGAATAGTGTTTGTTGAATAAGATTTATTTTAAAGACAAGACTTTTACAGCCAAGTCAATACCCATTAATCTGCCTTTGTTAGTCATGAAATATTCCATTTGCTTTCCATGCGTATCCTATTATTTTCCACTTTTATATATATATTAGAGGACACTTTTCTTTTGCATGGTGAGGGTTCAGTATTTGTTTTTTGGATACATTTGGCAATACCACAAATTTCATACCAAGGGGCTGTTCCCAAAGAAGCTATTTAGGAGTTAGCATCTCAGAAGAGGTGGGAACAAAGACTTTGGTGAGGACACCATGCAGCTTGAGGTCCTTCCAGGATCAGATACCAGAGGAGGAGGAGCTGGCATGGTGACAGCGGTGAGACAGCTTCTTCAGGCTCACCAGAGAGCCTTTAAACGGGTATGTGTTCTCAGCTTTGGGAAAATGCAGTTTCTGATAATGCTGTTGAAATGTGTTGTGATAGTTAAAGCCACCAGCTCACCTCAGCAGTTGATCAGACACATGAGGTGTTGGCAGTGACAGTCCAGTGTATATCAGTTCCTCAAAACACAGGTAGACTCAGAGTTTGAATGGAGACCAGACCGAGGTCAAGACATTCCCAGTCCTTCAGAGCCTAGGCTGAGAATTCTTGGCATCATTTTAGAAACTGAGAGGCTTTTATAATAGATAACACATTAACTAGGAAATGACTCTGGCAGTTCTTAAGCACCACTTTTACTGAAGTCAAATGTTGCCACTCATAAAAATAATAGCAAAGGCTTTTTAGGATTACACTTAAGAATTACGTTTTAAGGGCCGTTATGGGAACTGAAAATAATTTATATTAAAAAATTGCAATGTTAAAGCAGAAGAAACAATTCACAAGCTAAGTCTATAAAAGCTGTCTTTTCTGGCAATTTTTTGTCATCAAGATGAAGTCGGTATCACTGTCAGTTCAGGAAAAGTTACAAATTACTGTGTATTTTGTAGCGTTACCCAGTGTCACCCAAAGGCTAACAGTACAACCCAAATATACACTGACACAATGACGGATTTTAATTTCTAATGTTTCATCCTGAATAAACCCACGCATTTTCTTCTTTCCTTGTAAGGAGAGGGTAGTTCTGAATTTTCTTGGTGGGGAGAAGGCATGCACCAAAACTAAGATCAGTGCTATAAAATTTAAAACAGAAAGCTATGAAAAAACACAGGAGAGATTAGGACAATGTGAAGAGCTGGCAGCTACCCAGTTGTCTACTGTGTCTGGTATTCATAGCACCCCAGTTTCAGTGGTTGCATCATTGTGAGATTAAGCTGTAAAACATTAAAAAGTGATTTGATTTTTTCCTATGATAATTTTAATAGGATTCTGAGGATGGGGTGCTGTTGTGATTTAAAGTAACAGCTTATCAAATGAAATGTAGTGTAGTGTTGCCAGCCCTTCATTCTTGCAGAGGGGACATGGATTAATGTTAGCTGTTGAAATTTTTACACATTTTGGTACTAGTCAGGAATGTTTCATTGCTAAAGGAGTTCAGAAACCTAAGAGGCATTAAAACATTTGGGGCAAGATGAAGAGGAGGTGGCAAAAGCCAGAGTGTGGCACACAGGAGGTGAAGAGAAGGAGGCAAAGAGAAAGCATCCTTAAAGGACAAAGAAACAGAAACAGAAACAAAACCAAAACCAAAACCAAAAAAGGACCAAACCATCAATGAATTAAAACTAGCTATCCCATGGGTGATTTTCAAATATATTCGGCCCTCCACAGCTGCCAAGTATCAAGTTGAAGAAATGCTTTAAACAGGAAGAAGCTGGATAGGGAGGACTATGGCCTCAACCAAGATGACCACACATACTGCCATGTTGCAAGATTTTTCCTTTGTCAATGTGAAACTGTCACTTTCGGAAACTTTCATTTTGTATCATCATTCACTTTTCCATGGTCAAGCACTGTGGTGGGCTGACTATGGCCGGCTTCCAGGCACCCACCCAACTACTGTCATTTCCAGTCCTCAACAGGACAGGGGAGAAAACAAGATAGAAAACCTCAAGAGTCAAGATACAGACAGGGAGATGTATTACTTATCAATTATCATCAAGGGCAAAACAGACTGACCTTCAGGAAAAAATGAATTTATTGTCCATTAGAGTTGGATGGAGAGAAAGAGATAAAAATTAAAACATTTCCCTTCTATCCCCTTCTTCCCAGGCTCAATTTCCCTCCTTCTTTCTTGGCTCCTCTATGTCCTTCTTTCCCCACACTGAACAGTACAAAAAGATGGGGAATAAGGACTGTAGTCAGTTCATAACACTTCATCTCTGCGTCTCCTTCCTCCACGTCTCCCTCATGCTCCAGCATGAGTTCTTTCATGGGCTGTAGTCCTTTGGGATAAACCACTCCTGCATGGCCTCTCCAGTGCCATTCATTCAGAGCGCATCCATCTGCTCTGGCACGGTGTCTGCCATGGCTGCAGTGTGGATATCTGCTCCGACATGATCATCCATATGCTGCAGGGTGGCAACCTGCTTCCCCATGGTCTTCTCCATGGGCTGCAGGGGAATCCCTGCTCCAGTGCATGGAGCACCATTCCTACCTGCTTCTTCTCTCACCTTGGTGTCTGCAGGGCTGTTTTACACGTTTTCCCTACCATTTTACTGCACAGTGGTTTTTGCCCTTCCTTAGTTGTATTCTGCCACAGGTGCCTTCATCATGGCTGTGGGGCTCAGCTGTGCCCTACAGTGGATTGGTTGGAGCCATCTGGAACTTGATGTGTCTGACACAGGGTAGCCCTGTCCTCTGCTCACAGTGATTCTTCTGCATCCCCCCACTGTCCAGCAGCTTGCCACATAAACCCAGTACAAGCATCGTGCCACCTCTAGCCACTTTCTTCAAAAAATGTAGGAGACAGAGAGGGCATGTATGTTGTCATTACATGCTGGGCCATGCCAGTTTGAAAAACATCAATGTCTATAGTCTTCCCTGTGGCCTAGATCTGAAAAATACAGCAGTATTGTTATTTTTTTTCCAAATGGGGACAAACGTAATTGATGGAGTCATAGTGCTTATCTGCATGTGGTTGATAGGGTGAATCCCCTCTCTCACTGTGTAATACAACCTTACTAGACAGTGAAAGATCACATTGCCAATTCAGGCATGCACTTTTCTTGTGCCACAGCATGATGGAGCATTGCTTTCGTAGTCTTTCTGCAGGCAGAGATGCCTGTGAAATTTGTAAGTGCCAATGTTTCGAACACTTTGTGAATAACTGGAGCCTGATTTGCTCTTCATTACCAATGTGAAGATGAAAGAGAAAGATGTTACTGTGGTCACAGTTTCTGCAACCATTGTCCTCCCAGCCTACAAGAACTACTTGTAGCACATGTAATGCTCAGGAGGAGCTCAGAATCTGAAATGCTATTTTAAACCTTTTAGTAACAGTGTAATAACTCTCACCATGATTTAAACAATCTATTACATTATTTAGTTAAGTGCCATTTTAGGAAAAAAATTACTTGTCTTGTAAATCCATGCTGGTTTTCACAGGCACTATTGTGACATTTGCTTTCTAATTCAAGTGCTTTCTCTCTTCTCTTTTGGCCTTTGATGAGTCAGAACCCATCCAAGGACTGGCATTGTTGTATGTATGAAATAAGAAATTCCCTATTTTAGGAAGATATAGATGCGTTTTTCATAATTGCTGTAATCTCTTCTGAAGGGTTATTTATGGATGCAATCTCATAACAAAGCTACACATATGACAGCTGAAACTGCATAACCTTTGCTGGGGATAATACATACCTCTGTAGGACAGTGAGAGGAAAGGATCTCTAGTGCTAACAGTGTGTATTGAAATCTGCGTGACATCTTCTTGATAGTGTGGCCTGAGTAACAACAGCTGATACAACAGGGATATGAGTGAATGGAATACCGCAAACAAACTACTTTAAGGGGCGTTTGCCCAAAAATCTGATACTGATAGAAAATGAGCAATGTTTGAGTTTGCTTTCAGTGACATTCATTATGATTAAATTATAACTAAGAAATGATCAAGATACTTTTGAAAAAATAAATTAATTTGAAAACTAAAAATCTTGGAAAGTAAAACAAAACAAAACAAAACGAAACTAAAAAACCTTGAAAATTTGTGGTTGTGGGGAGAGATCTTGGGGTTAGTAGAAGAGAACAGCATCTTGGTCAGATGCCATGAGCATCCAGGTACTGGCACAGAGACCCTCACCTTAGGTGTATATGTGAACTTGTGACATGCTTTTTCATCAGTGTGTCTTGGCAGATTGTAAGGACATATGCATAAAACTAGAGAACCCATACCTCCATCAGCACCTGTGGGTAAGAATGGAGAACTTATCCAAAAGTGACATGGTGTGGATGCAGGTAGAAATACATGTGTCATTTGAACAGGAGTCTCCAGAGGAGTGGTGAGGGTGGCAGGGAAGATAACATACCCACAGTATGTATTAGGGGAAGACAGGCCTCCTTTTAAAAGCAGAAGTGATATTGGTTCACAACAAGTTTGCATTTCAAGGTTAAAAACAGGACCAGAAACAGGAGCNCCGAAAGAAGCTGCTTCCAGTTCAGATGAGCAGTATTGTTAAAATATGTGAGGGAAGAGAGCAGGGGAGGTGAGGAGATTTCTTTGTGTGGTGATTGACTCTTCAGAAAGCTTGGACAGTGAGCTGTGAGGTGAAGGCAAACCACTGCTCTGATTTTAGAAAGATGGAAGCTGTTTGCAGGAGGAGATGTAGCTGCTGAGATAAAGTGTTTATGTCTGCCTTTTCCTTTTTAGGTTTTTTCTTCCAGCAGTCCAAATTTTAGCAGCAGAGAAAAGGAAATAATTTTAATGAAACAGAAGCAAAACATAATTCTTACTGAAACTAATCCCAGCTGCTTGAATAATCAAATGTCTGCTAAAGGTGATTTTCTCAACCTCGTTATTTCAGGAAAAATGTGTGTGACAGCACTGTGAATATTCTCACCTGTACTTGGCTCCTCGTATCAGTGATGTGTCTTATCAATTTATGTCTTCTTAGAAGAGAAAGCTACCCTGACCAGAATATTCTCGTTCCTTTGTTGGCCAAAGTTGAAGTATAAATATAGGAAATGTCTCCCTGTAACAGCAATTCACTATGCAAATAACTCTCCTGTCCTAGCAGGGAGGACAACGGAGGGCAATTCCCTTCTCTAGAACAGGAATATCCTAGTCCAGTGCTCAAATTCTAAACAAGATAAACTCTAGAGCATTAGCACATGAATGGCTGAGGTAAACTGGAGTCTACTGCTAAAGATTAAATATGAGATGCTTTTTCAGTACAGATGCTCCAAATACCTTTATAAACTCATCTGGATATACAGGGTTGTGTGGCTGCTAGAAGAGAACTGTATCATTTAGCGATATATGAATTTACTTACTTGGTAGGACAGGTGTAGCAGGTGGGTAGCAATACATGCTTTATGAGCAGACCACCCTCCCTGCTGCCAATATGCACATGTACATGGAAATCAGAGCTTCAGCCTCAGCAGCCTGGTGTAGACCAGCTAAGTACCAGTGAGGGAGCAAGGTACTTGCTCTGACCGGTTCTGTGCTGCAGCCACAGTGGACAGCTAAGCTCCTGCATGTGGTGGTTCCTGTCCTTGAACTCTTTTTTTCTAGACATGTTAGATATCTGTGTATTGTGACTTCCTTTCAAGCAGATAGTGCCATAATTACTTACTGCTTTCTAATGGCTTTCCTAATGTTGTAGCCTCAGACCAGCTCTTGAACTTCCTCCATCACTGAGGCCAACCAGGTAGATGTTGCTACCAATTGTGGTTTATCTAACTTGTCAGGTTCTGGCCTGGTGTGTTTCAGAAAAATGGATGTATTTTTTAGGTCAAACCGATAACCGATCACCTTATGCTGCAAGCAACCAACAGCAGTCCATTGCAAGGTGATCTGTGTTTCTGCTGGGTAGTATGACACCTGAAAAAGGTTTAAACCAATTGTCTGCAAAGGCTCTGGGTTTTTCCCCTGGAACCATTTTTTCTGCTTGGCCTGTGGGTTATTTAAAATTGCTGCTGGTCAGATAAGAAAATCAATTTAGAAGTGAGCCATGAGATTGATGGAAAAGCCTAAAAATCAGTGTCTTGGATGTTTGGTTACATCGTCCCAAGTCTGCTAAGATGTCTCCATGAAAAGCTTAGGAAACAATAGCTGCCTTTCAATGATCTTCGTCACCTTTTTAAGCTTTCTTGACATGAGAGGCTAGTATATCATCTGTAGGTATTTCTAATGTTGTATTTCTGTGAGTCATTGCTAGGAGAATGCAAGCTGATGACCTAGCCCCTGAAGCTCAGTGTCCTATGTCCTCACTACAGAAGGGGCACTGCACACAGGCTCCACTGTGCAGCTTTGTTCCAACAGAAGAGCAATTTTTCTTATGTGAACCAATTGTCAGAGACTGGATCAGATCAATGTCTTGAGACACCTTGGAGTGCCGTGTCTGTGGCTGGCAGGAGGGACAGGCCGGGCTTTGTGTGGGTGAGGCAATACCTTGTCCCGCCCCCCAGACCCTCAGCTGGTCAGAGCTGTCCACCAATCACACACTGGAAAAGTGCAAACCCAGATTCTGATTGGCAGAGCTTTCCATCAATCACACACTGGGTTGCCAGTCCAGCCTCTGATTGGCCGAGCAGCCGGAAGTCCCACATGAGGGGCAGGCCCGTGGAGCACCAAGGGTTTAAAAGGGTCTGACCATGAGGTGCCCATGTATCTGGACCCTGCCTTTTCTTGTGTTCCACACGGGAACTCAGGAGTTGGTGGCTATTTTATATGTGTTTTTCTGTATTTTTTCTGTCTTTTTCACTCTTCTCCTCATTTTGTTTACTTGGAACATTTTTGAGTAACTTAACATCTCATAGTTTCATAAGTTTCTAGGTTGAATGGACTGAGTTTATGCTAACAATATTAAATTAGTACTAAGTATGGCTATAATAAGTGTTTTATATTGAATTTGGTGTTGTATTTGCTCCTCTGCCAAAGTTCCTTAATTTTCTATATTTTTACCAGTAAACTTTTGTGTATTTATGACCTCTTGAGAATATCTGGTTGGGATTTCTCCTTGCACCAAATTAGAGTAAAGGAACCTTTGGTTTAACTGCTGGGTGTGCGTTCAGGAGTGTAACTCAATGTTGCCTGCTACTGCGATGTGTTTAACTCCAGCTGTGGTCATATGTAGAAATCACACATAAAAGAGTGTATGTTGATCACTAAGTTGCTGACGTAGACGCCGCTGTAGTGCTTCAGATGATATTTAACTTGTTTTTC
>VXBB01022866.1:386444-405726 GCA_013399915.1 Illadopsis cleaveri
GTTTAGTTTGGAGTCTGTTAACAAATGCAATAGCTTTCTTTTTTCCTTCCTTTTTTGTCTAAATCTTCCACAATGAATTTTAGCAAGACTCAGCCAGCACGGGTTTAGGAAGGGTAGGTCATGTTTCACCAACCTNATGTAGCAACCAAGAAATATTTCTAGTTTTGCATTTTATGTTTATGGGAGATGTATGTTGATTTTTCTCTAGGCATCAGCTTACCATCGAGTTTTCTCTATGTCTCTACATAGTAATGAGGGAAGCAATAGAAAATTAACTCTGTACATGGTGTGCATATAAGCTACTAGATTCCTTTGTATTTGCCCAGTCTGATGATTCCTTTACCATTGAAAAAATTTTGCTTTGCTGTATCGCTGCACATTGCAGAAACCTCTACTTCCTTGAACAAATTTTATTTTGTGTATGTTTTACAGTTATCGTAAAAAATATGTTGCAATACAAAGTATTCTACATCCAGCTAATAGGTTTATAAAATAGACACCATCACTTTTTTGGCCCTCATATTCAGGGTCAATTTCTATGAATGTCACATATGAATTTTTTTTTTCTATCAGCCTGGATGACAAACAATGCACTTATATCTGGAGAAGTTACAAAGCCTCTCTCTCCTCTGTTTGGCTATTATTTAGCTTACTTCTTGGTATTGTTCTACCATGCTGGCTTGTTTAGTTAAGTGCATAAAGTGCTGTTATAACATGGAAAGTCCCTTCACAGGATTCTATCAGAAGCAGTTTCAAGTATCAAAACATGCAACAGGTTGAAAAATACACGGTGTTAGGGCAAAAATACTATGAAGAAAAAAGAAGCTTTTTACCCTGTTTTTATTTTTTTCAAATAAAGCCACCTCATCTAAAATCTGGGTAAGTGAATAGCCTATTCTACCAATATTATTCCCTTTGATCACTTGTTCTCAGAAGAATGCCACTACATACTTGGGTTTTTTTTTTTCCTATGTACTAGATTAAAGATAGTCTTTCCTGTCTGAAAGCTATATTAGATACATACATTTTGTGGGAAACTAAAATGAGTGTTTATGAAATAATGTTCACTTAAGCATCTGGTTTTATGTAATTGGTTTCATTAAGCATTCCAAATTAGTTTACTACTCCAGTGAAACTCTACTAAAAAATATGTGTTATGAGCAATCTCCTTGCTTAAGTTTTCAATGTGAAAACCCCCCAAACTTATAAAAGAGAGGGGAGCCTTTATGAGGGCAAGAAAGGAGTTTGATTTATTTTGAGATTTATTTTATAGTTTTTATATTAATTGTATTACATTATCAAGTTATTTTAGCTTCGAGTCCTTTTTAGAAGAACAGGAAGAGCAAGAAATAAAGAAGGCAGGAGGACAGTTGAAGATTTAATAGCCAACTATTGTCAAAAAATGCCCACTCATGTTGAAAATAACTACTTTGTTTTGAAGTCTGTGATCAATACTATCCTATATATCTTGTAGTTGGTCCCACAACAAGTGTCTTCCACTGACATTATCTTTTAATTATAACAGAAAAAAAGATGATGGACTAACAGGCATATTTTAAGTGATTGAGTTCTTTTTCTTGAAAGTTTTATTCTAGATAAATGAAAGCTATTAGTTTGTTTCAGGAATAATTACACATCAGGGACAGAAGAATTTGTAGCAGTCTGTCACTAATCCTTTGTCTGTGAATCAATAAAAATGTTGCTAGAATCTGTGTAATGAACTGTCATAGGAAGGCACACAGTCACAGGAAGAGAGAATTGAATCTGAGATTTCTGGCACTGCATCTTGAACTAAGCTGTATTTGTGTGGACATATGATTAAGCTTGTGATTTCAGTGGTTCACCATGACATGACTGAAAATGCTCCAGATCTGTTTCTGTGCCCATGGTAGTAATTTCAGTAGTACTTAGATCCCAGTTTTTATGTCCTGACATATCCAAAATAACTGGGAGGTCTGCCAATCACTGTTGCCATCCCTGCAAAGCCTAGGCAATGTTTCTGCAGTGTTCCCTACCTCAGATACATTTTTCAGTTTGAAAATAATTTTATTTTTACATGGAAACTTTTGATATTGATGCTTAATCATCAGATTTATATATTTTTCCCCTTGAATACATCTAGAAGAATCTCAGAATCTTAGGAGTTCTTAGAAGGTGGCAGTTTCCAGAGGATTCCTGTGCACATAGGCCAGTACCTGGAATTTAGCAGAATGCTAATTTAGTGATTATAAATTATAAGCTTCTGTTAGCCATTTGCCACCTTCTCTTGAAGGTCTTTAGAGAAAGCTTTTGAAATGAAGCAGAAGCCAGATTTACTGATGAATGAATAGTGGTTTTTTTGCACTGGTGTGTGCTTTAGCAATGGTTCTGTGGCAAATGGGCCGTGGCAAACTGAACTGACAATGGGCCGTGGCAAACTGAACTGACAATTAACAACCAACTCTGACATGTTTGCTGTAGGAGTCTCCAAAACTGTGACCGATTTGGTGCACTTTGTCTGGGTAAAGAATAATCCTAATATAATACCTAGATTTCAGATACTACTTTACCCAGTTGGGCCAGGGCAGCTGATGGCTCCATTTGCCAAATAATTGTCTACTGAGGAGTTTTCCAGAATATGCAAACAGAAGATGACTTTTTCCCTGAGCTCCACCTGGCTGTTTCCCTGCCTGCAAGCTGAATCTCTGCTGTTCTCTTCTTTGCTTTCCTTTGCACGAACATTCTCACAGGATGTTTTGGTAACCAGTGGGTGACTGGCTGTGGTCTTAGGACAGGGTAAATAAGAAACATCTACAGAGAACATTTCACCACTGGATTTCAGCAAGGCACCTTATACACACCGTACAGCTGGTCTCTCTAGTTGCTATGCCAGGGACAGTGCAAACTACTGATCCAAATTCTCCCCAGATATAATGGTAATGTTAACAATTTACAATGCTCAAGTAGGCAGATTAAAAAAAAAAACAACAACAACAAACAAACCCACAAAAACAAATCCAAACAAACCAAACTGTCCATGATAGGGAAAGACATCTGTTCCCATTTGCTAGTAGCATTTTCTCCCAGAACACCCAAGTATTCAAATAAGTACAAAAGTAAGTTTTGTTTGGTGGCTTCTGAGCTTCGTTGGAGTGGTACTAAATTAAAAGACAGGTGGATTTTTTGAAAGAGGAGAACCTAATATGAATAATGTCCTTCAGATAATCCAGTAGACAAGAAATGAAACAGGCAATTATTTCATCAGTCTACAGTAGGATGAACTGCTGAAAGGAAAATATACAGTGTTGTGTATCAAATCCTCACAATTCTCACTGTGGAAAACACTGAACTGGATTTAAATTCGTTCTTAAGAACTTAATGTGTCTCTGTGAGGGAACTTGAATGACACTGGAAGGAATGTTACTAAAAACCATTGCAAATCATTGCTGATTGCAGGATATTTCACATATGTAGCCATTATAACTCTCACATTTCCATCTGTTGTTTGTTTAATGTGGCCTGTTGTGTTGGTGCTAAGAGATTAGCAGGTTAACTAAAATGTTTATGTGAGCTCTAAGAGCCCAGAGAAAAAAAGCGGAAGCAGTGTGTCTGGGTATTAGGAGCCCATTATAAAAAATTTACAAATGCTGAAGGAAGTATTGATTGTCTTTAGCTGTCAAAGTCTTTTGATTAGACAAAGACTACACCAGCATCCATCATCCACAAAAACGGTGCTGGGCAGCTAGACATTTTATCTGCCATTTGCATCTACCTGCCAAACTTCCCTTTCTCACCTATTCAGAGAAAACATATAGTGCAGAAACATTCTGCTGACATATAGCAGTAATAGCCCTATCCATCCTTCTGTGGTACAGGCTAGAATGGAGATCCAGGAACTACAGGCCTGTCAGTCTGACCTCTTAATGGAGCAGGTCATCTTCAGTGGCATCATGCAGCACATATGGGACAACCAGGGCATCACGCTGGAAAGGGTTTATAAAACATCCTTCTTGATCAGCCTGATCTCCTTCTATGACGAGGTGACCTTCTTAGTGGATGAGGGAAAGGCTGTGGATGTCTGCCTGAACCTTAGTAAAGCCTTTGCCACTGTGTCCCACAGCAATCTCCTGGAGAAACTGGCTGCTCATGGCTTGGACAAGTGAAGTGTCACTAGGTGAAAGCTGGCTGGATGGCTGGGCCCAGAGAGTACTGGTGAATGGAGCTACATCCAGCTGGGAGCTGGTCACAAGAAGGGTTCTTCTGCACTCAGGAACTGGGCCAGGCCTGTTTCACATCTTTATCAATCTGGATGAGAGGACTGGGTGCATTTCAGTCAGTTTGCAGGTGACACCAAGTTGGGTGGAAGTGTTGATCACCTGGAGGGTAGGAAGACTCTGCAGAGGGATCTGGACAGGCTGGATTGATGAGCCAAGGCCAGTTGTATGAGATTAAACAATACCAAGGCCAGGTTCTGCCCTTGGATCACAGTGAACCCTGCAGTGCTGCAGGCTGGGGACAGAGTGACAGGAAAGCTGCCCTGCGGAGAAGGATCTGGGGGTACTGGTGACAGCAGCTGAATATGAGCCAGCGGGTGCCCAGGTGGCCAAGAAGGCCAATGGCATCCTGGCCTGTGTCAGCAATAGTGTGGCCAGCAGGACCAGGGCAGTGATTGTCCCCCTGTACTCAGCACTGGTGAGGCCACACCTCAAGTCCTGTGTTCAGTTCTGAGCTCATCACTAGAAGAAAGACATTGAGGGGCTGCCAAATGTCCAGAGAAGGGCAATGTGGTGAAGGGTCTGGAGCACAAATCCTGTGAGCAGCAGCTGAGGAAGCTGGGGTTGTTTAGTTTGGAGAAAAGGAGGCTCAGGGAAAACCTTATTGCTCCCTATAACTGCCTGAAACAAGTTGCAAACAACAGAATAAGAAGAAACCATCTCAATTTGCACAACGGGAGGAGTAGATTGGATATTAGGGAAAAATTTTTCACCAGAAGGGTTGTCAGGCACTGTAACAGGCTGCCCAGGGAAGTGGTGCAGTCACCATCTCTGGAGATATTTTAAAGACGTGTGGATGTGACCCCTAGGAACATGGTTGTACTCAATGAACTTAAAGGTCTTTTCCAATCTAAGCAATTCTATGATACTATGATTCTGTGATTTTGTTGTGTTCTTCTATAATTGAGTTTTTATATCTAAGGACAAAGAGAAGCCCTAAAATGAATGAACCCCAAAATATTTGTATTTGGCAACTGTAGGGAGCGCTGAGAGAAAGGGAGAATGGACCTGGGCTATTGATGGAACCACAGGAAAGAATAATGGGATATACCCTAAGAAAACATGATTCATGTGTATCCTGCCTTCTTTTTCAGTAGATCTTGTGAGGTAATTTTTTTCCTTATTTCTAACCCACTGTAAAATTGTCTTCTTTACATCTATGTGGTTCATTCAAGGAGCAGTGACCACTGACAGCTGTGATTTATCAAAGCATGAAAGTACTTTGATGCTATAAGCAGAATGTGAGCTAATTGATGTAAAATTTAAGAAGAAAATAGTCACTTAGGGACTGCAGGGAATGCACTTTATGAAAAGGTAGAATCAGAGTTCTGCTTTGATTTGGGTCCCTGTCTTCACCAAAATTGCCTTTGATTTTTTGAAGTGAGGTTGTACAAAATTCTAATTTGCTTTTTCTTAACTGATGATGTGCTTTCCTTGCTGCAAATTTTCAAAGATAAGAATGTAATGCCCTCTTTACTTTTAACCAAAGCAACAGGTTGTTATTTTACCTTGATTATTTCCATTCCTTCCTTGCAAAACATCTTGAAAGAAGTAACAGTTAGTTTTGACCAATGCCTTATTTTGAAGACATATTCCAAGGAAATCGATGGAGAATTGGGAGCTTTTAGGAATACAAGTACATGAAATTTCAAGATGCAAATAATGTTTCTTTAGTAACAAAAGGAAGCAACTGGAGATAGTTCCATTTATTTGCTGTTTATGAACTTGGCAATTATCCCTCCTATATTTACCTCTGTTGTGATTAAGCCTCCTGTTGTGGCTCACATTTTCTAGTTCCCTAAACTGTGTTTTTCATTGCACAGTGGTTCATATGAGGCCTTGAAAAGGTTGGGGAGGCTGGAAATTATACAACACCTGTCCTGCTTGACCTTGACTAGGGTTAGCATTTTTCAGACCAGATGCTATTTGATTATATTCATCATGTCCTACACTCCAATCCAGAAGAGAGACCTCTCTTTTAATTAGGTTAATAATGTGAGTCATACAAAATGATTGTTTTTATGCTCAGGATATTTGTGATAGATACTCCTTTACATCCATGTTCATTTGGAAAGGGAAGGACCAGCACTCAGGGACTGAAGCCTCTATATTCCTGGGTGCCCAAAGAGGTTCCTTATTCCCAAGATGGATGAGAAAATGCCTTAGCACACTTTCTACTTGCTGCCTGTCATCTAATAAATACCACTGTACTTCTTCAGTTCCTAACCAAATACATGCTATGTAACAAGTCTAAATTTTTACGGAAATATTAAATGAAACCTTTACTTTAGAATCCTATATCTCTATTGCTACAATTATTTTAACATTGAAAAAAGGGAGGGTGAAGGTCAGAAAAACTGACATGACAATGGTTAGCAGATTAGGGTATTAAATGATCTGTGGAGACTCTCTTAAGTGAGAGATGGAAAGGAGATGAATAACAAGGTATTACTGAAATAGTCTAGCTGAAATCTCCTCCTGGCACCACATCCTGCTGTCACTGGTGCCCAGTGGTTTAATCAGTTATGGAATGATGTTAGAAGTGCGTTGGTCTCTTTGCTGAGCTGAAACAATGTTCAGCTCTATACTCTAAAAAAAATAAATTAAACAACTGTATTTTGTTTTTCTGCAAGCATCTCATTTTCTCTGCTAATCAGTGTAATGTTGGCTAGCAAAGTAAGGAGAGATTAACACTTTGACCTGCAATGCTACATGGCAGTGATAGGCATAAAATAGAAATTATTTAGAGAAAATATTCTGTACAGCTAGAGGGAGGAAGAAGTGACTAAGGCTGAGCAGATGTAGGGATTTTCCTATTTTCTTCCTGCAGGCTGTGTGAGAGGAAACCTGGATCCAAAGTGGGATTCTGACCTGATCTGTGCAATATGACAGGTTAGGTCCTGAAGTCTCATCCATGGTCTCTCCATGATGACCGTGCTAGAAACAGTCTCAACAACTATAGATTTTATGTATGGATCAAAGACACTTCTAAGCATTCTCATGACTCCAAAGTCACATTAAATCATTGCATCAAAAATTAGATTCAGGGTAATTTTATTGTCTGTTAGCATGCTTTCCTTTCTTTATTGATCTGCAGCTCTGCATTACATCTGTAGTACGTATGACTATTTTACACATCAGACACTATGTCTTTGTTCTCTCTGTTATCCCAAAACTAGTTTTGTCTGGCTTCAGGTTTGCATTTCATTAACTGACCATGGTGGAGTTGTTCATAACTGTGGACCCTCCAGTGCCAGGTCTGTGCCCCACCTCTTATTGCCCCATGCTTATAATTCCCCTATACCACACCTGGTGCCTCCACTTCTGAGAACCTGTGAAGTCACCTCAGGCTTGTAGTTCTTACCTTACTGTCATACCCGGGCTGCATCAAAAGAAGCAGGGCCACCAGGTGGGGTAGGGTGATTCTCTACTCTGTTCTCATGAGACCCCACCTGGACTGCTTGTCCAGCCCAAGAAAGACTTGAAGCCATTGGAGCAGTTCCAGGGGAGGATACTGAAAATAGTCAGAGGGCTGTGACATCTCTCATGTGAGGAAAGGCTGTGAGAGTTGGAGAAGAGAAGGCTCTGGGGAGACCTGATCACTCTCTACAACTTCCTGAAGGGGAGTTATAGACAGCTGGGAGTTGGTCTCTTTTTCCAGGCAGCAACTGACAGAATGAGAGGACAGAGTCTGAAGCTGTGTCAAGGGAACTATAGGGTGGATGTTAGGAAGAAGTTTTTCACTGAAAGAGTGATTAAATACTGGAATAGTCTGCCCGGGGAGGGGGTGGAGTCACCATCCCTGGATGTGTTTAAAAAGACACTGGATGTGGCACTTGATACCATGATCTAGTTGAGGTGTTAGGGCTGGGTTGGACTCAATGATCTTGAAGGTCTCTTCCAACCTACACATTCTGTGATTCTGTGTGATTCCGTGGTCTTTCACTATATGAAGGATGCTTATTATAAAGATGAGACAGACTTTTTTACAAGGATATGTTTAGAATGGATACAAAGAAAATATTTTCATTGTGAGGCTGATGCCCATGGCAGGAAGGTTGGAAATTTAAGGTAACTCCCAATCCAAGTGTTTCTATGATTCTGTTATATTAGTCATAAATATTTAATTCTACATAGGATAAGTCTGTTACTTCTATGCATTTAGAAATGCATTTGTAATTCGCATAGATAAACAAAAGTAAAACACATTGCATACAGACAACTGGCCAGCTAAGGAAATTCCAGTCACAGCTAAACAATCTAAACCAAAGTTCACACAAATCAGACTTAATAAACTTCAGTTTGGAGGCTTTGAAAACTCCACACAAATATTATATCCTGTTACTAGCAGTGGCAATACCACTGCCAGAGTTACAGCTCTGCACAGCAATTAGGAGCTGTTTGGCAGCTTGTCTTAGAAGTCATCAGAGAAAACTAAGTTTATGGAGAGAAAGTGACTCCTGAAATGTGCTAACATCCCCACAAGGTCTGTAGCTCCTCTGTGGCTTTTTACTTTGGAGTGGTTTCTGAGTATTTTCGCAGGCATCAGTGGTGCAAGCAATAAGAGTTATAACATTGTGAATGGTTGATGGAATAAAATCCAGGCTTAAACATGGCTGAGATACTCTCAGTTTCACCGCCTCACTTCCCAACCCTGTCAGCTATGATTCAGGTTAAAATCAGCCATATATGTGAGGTCAACAGCTCTGTTTAAATTCTCCTGAAGTAACAAAAACCATTTTCATGGCAGGAGTGTTTTCTTCACTTAATAATAGTAGCAGTCAATTCATATCTAAATGGCTATTTGTATTTCTAGGTCTAGTCCTGTTTTTACTTCCTTTTTTTCTTTCTAAACTGGAATATTCTTTAACTCCTATATGGAAGTAAGCAGCCACAGTATTTCCATTTCTTAAACACTTGATTTAGATTTTTAATGTAGTATTTCCCTTTCTCTCTTTTCTGAACACTTGTAATTGTCTCAGGAGATGGTGAAGACAGAGCTGGTATGCCAGGCTTTCCAGCAACTTTTCTGTCCTATTTGGAGAGATGGCAGAGTAGGTCTTTTGTTGGTTTGTTTGGTTTGGTTTTTTGGGGTTTTTTTATGCCCCTGGAAGTCCCACACTCATGGACAAGTTGATTTCCTGCCTTTTAGTAAATTGAGATCATGATATTAAAGGGTTTGTTTTTCAAAAATTACTGCAGTCTCAGAAATTTATGAATAATTCTGCACTGTCTTTAACAAAGGCACCCTGACTCAAACTGTACATTTGTCAGCAATTTTTCCCTATTATGCATGATAAAAATTGAAGTGGAATGTGAAGCAGTAGCTAAATAGTTCACATGGAGGAGAACGGGGAAGTTGATGGTATTTGAGATATCAAGTCTGAGTGTTTCAGAACAACTTGCTGCAGAGAGCTAAGGAGGTGGGAAGCAGGGAAACAACAACATGATTATAGAGGAACTTTGGTCAAGTGAGATTTTCATTTTACTGCTGTTGTTTTGTTCCAGTTGATTGAAACATTGTGCAAATTTACATCCAAAATTCAAAACATGAGACAAAGGTCAATCAAAACCCATATTTTATCTGTTTGACTGGGAGTTTAAATAACAGGAAACAGAAAATTCCACAATAAAACCACCAGATTTCCAAGATAACAAGTAACAGCAAATACAGCAGTTAACTCCTGCTCTATTACTGAAACAGTGTCAAATTAAGCACAGCAAATGATGTCCCTTCATACCTAAACCACACATATTGAAAAAGAATTAACCTACAGTAGCACTGGTATACCCACACTTGCACTATATATTTTCCTTGTATCTCCCAAGCTGGTAGGTATTCTGTGTGGTAGCCTGGATTCCTTAGTTGTATGCATCAGGATACTTCTTCAGATTCTTAGTCTCTTTAAAATGTCTTTCCCTTTGTTTCACAGTCAATGTGCAGAACAAAGCAGGCAGTCATTCAGGGGGCATTGTGGACATTCCAGATGTTCCTGTGGCTTAAGGCTTTGTTTTGTATTTAAATTATCTATACTTGTTGGCTAGTAGGTGCTGCTTAATAAGCCAAAGAAGCAAGTTTTAGATCACGTCAGATAGTCCCAGAAATTCTGTTCTTGAGAATGAAAGTGCAATGTCAGAGTCTGATGGTGAAATAGATGCATTTTTCCTTACTAACCAATTGAAGGGAAAAGAGAGGCTAAGACTATGACCAAGGCTGTCCGTGATTTACACAGTTCAACCTTACTGTAGTAACCTTTGACCAGAAAACAGGCAAAAGATGTATGTGCACATGGGCTTAACTAAGATAACATTGTTTGTAAATGGCTGGACAAAAAAATTTGTAGTTCACAAAGTACAGTTTGCAATAGAAAAGGAAGCAATCCTCCATCAAGGCCTCTGTTAATGTGTTTGGGTTTTTTTACTGTGTCACTGTCATAATTTTTTTAAGAAGCAATAGGTTTAAATGGCTCAACATAATTGTTTCATAATTCTCAAGCACTCATTTTTGCTTAAGAAGGAGAGGAAGGGGAAAATTAGGAATTGAGACTGAAAAGTCTGTTCCATGAAGATGCAGTATGATTGCTATATTCCAGAACTTTTGAAAGGAATTTTTGACTAGCAGCTATGACATAAATTTTCAAGGTAGTGAGCAAGATAGCTTCTAATTTATTCTTTTCCTTGGGCACTGATTTTGATCACTGAGTGCTGGTTCGAAAGAAAAAGAAATATATAAGATGTTATTTTGAATATGATCTTCTGATTTCAGGTATGAAATCAGAACCCACTTTCTGTTTATGCATAGATTAAGTTCTTCAGATGTTAATGGCATGCTCTGCAAAGAATTAGCCATGAAATAGTGTAAGCAACCAATTCTGTAGCTCTGATGTGACTTCATATATGTCTCTTAATTGTGGGCTTTTTCTGAGAGATAGTTCTCTAGATAGGTACATGTCTGTCCCTATAGACCTGTTTCATATTCTGTGGGTTAGATATTCCTCTCCTAACATGACTAAGTGCTGCAATAGAACATCAACCTTCAATGGAAGATCACTTTTCAACTCCATTTGGACCTATCAAGTTTATGGTAAGGTAGTACAAAACTCTTTTTTTGCCATGAGTCACAAGACCTCCTTCAGTTAAATTTTTTTTGTGTGGTGAATGTAATGTTGGCTATGTGTCCCATTTTTTCTGGCCTTTACAGGAGAACTGAAAAATTGTATGCTTTCCTTCTTTCTTTCCAGCTATTTGAATTGAGATGAAGGTACCTTGTCTATGTCTTTAACTTACTTCTGTACAAGCTGCAGAACTTTGTTCAGAGGTACTTGGAGACAAAAAAGATGGTGTGCTATTAAAATTAAGGTTCTGTTCCTTAGGCACAGTTTTGGGCATTAAAGATAAGCTCATATTTTGACTCTGTTCTCTATTTTGTCGATGATACAGAGTATATATTGCACGAACATCAGTAGGCATAAATAAAAGTCGTAATTCAATTCTCTGTACAGAACAAAAACATATCCAAACACTTGTTTAGAAATTACAGTGGTAATAGAATAAGGCATTCTCCAGAAGTTTGTAATTCTTTGTCTTACTTTCAAATCATTTGATGAACAACTGAGAGAGATTTGGGCACTTCTGCCTTGAAGCAGTAGCATTCTAACGCTATAGAGGCAAACCCACAAAGTGGAAGCCAATGAAATCCAGCTCTGTGGTACTTTGTGACCTGTAGATACCAGTAAGCTTTTGTGACCTGTAGCTACCAGTAAGCTTTATATTTAGCCAACATCTTCATATTTTGTAGGTTGTGGCAGTCACATGTGCTTTTTGTAAATCTCTTAATGCAGGTAGAGAAATGCTCAGAATTCACTTGAATTTCAGTGATATTTCCACAGGGTTTTTGTCACCAGGACAATGTTCTTTAGTTACTTTTCTTTGGCATGACTGGCAAGGAGGTGGGCATTTTAGACACTTGGTAATGTCGCCATTGCCTTTCAGAGAATTCACAGTAAAAACTGTTTGATGTAAGGTGAGCAAGGAATTCTGTAGGGATGCTGTGTTTTAGCCTCAAAGGAAGATAGACTGGCAGAACAGGAACAAGGTTATTGCAACACTGGAAAGGCACAGAGGTGCTAGCCCTTAGTCAAGTGCATCAAATATAGGTCAGGAAGCAAAGGGAAGGAACTGGCAAACAGAAAGGCCAAAGAGTGAAAAGCACGAGCCAAACAAAACAGCAAAGTGGCCTGGGCAATTGTGCTCAGGCAGTATCCTCCAGAGAAAGGACAGGCAGAATCCATATGTTCCAAAGTGCGATGATATCTAATTGACGCAATCTTTTTTCTGGATGTTTTTGAAGAAATCTGTATCCATATGTGTTGTAGTGTGAATTTTTANACTATACAGTCTGTATGATATATTTAGGAGTAGCCTTGATCCAGACATGGCCTTACATATTTCAGAGCTGTTTGGGATGTAGTTCTCTGGCTGTTGTGGCTCCTTGAGCATTTTACTGGCTTTGTATCCAGCCACTTTAGCCCCACGACAGAGATGAAACATCACCCTCTGTCCCAAGTCTTTTGTTATTGGGGATTTTTCATTGTATGAGTAGAACTCATCCTGCACCCCAGGCAGTACATTTATGTCAATAAATGCATTCTTCCCCTTAAACGTAATGGCTGAGTGCAGTGCAAACATGACTCTTTAAGCCCTGCCATTCCTGGTTTATGATTATCATATTCCACCTTCAGCAGGCTGGGCTGCATTTTTTGCTTGTCTAAAACTCTGTATGCATTGTGTTGGACCTGAAGTACATTTCTTAGTTGAATTAATCTCTCCTCTGCCTTTTGTGCCTCATTCCTTCCTAACATTGGTTACATACATCCTGCATTTAGCATCCCTGGAACAGGTTAGAGGTGATTTGATTTTGTATGTTTTGTGTCCTGTCAAGGTGGCACATGAATATGTAAGGACATTTTCTCCTGTAGAGGAGTTTTTAGAAGAGAGAGGCCACAATCTATTGATAGGAAGATTGAACAGTCCTTGCTATCAGGGAACAGTATGAGGTTTTGTACTGTGCCTGCTGCATGCTGTGCTGTTCTTACATTGTCTTGAATTAGCAAGAAAGTAGAAAATGTGATAGCTTGTTGATCCCTTTCAGGGATGCCTTCTCACGGAAGCTGAAGACATGTAACAACTTGTTGTACCTTCTCGTAGATGCTGAAGACAGAAATACTGATCATAAGACAGAACAAAGAAGAATTTGCTGCCAAAAGATGTGAGCCAATGAACAGTCATTTAGAGTGCTTGAACATGATATTTTAACCAATCCCAAATTGTTTAGTTGTGCCTGATTCTACTCTGTAGCCACATAAATATAGGGAATAAAGAATAAACAAGGAGATCAAACCTAATCATATTGATGTTCCGTTTGATACTCAGCTCTTTCGTCGCAATACTCTCCTGACATGGCAGTCCACATCTAACCAGTGTCCATCTATTAGTTAGGATTGTGCTACACAACAGGTCTTGAAAAAGGAGCGAGGAAGATAACGGGAAAAATCTGAATCATTCTCTGAAAGTGCCAGTTGTTCTCTACTGACTATAGAGGGAGATGAAGTTCTAATTTAGAAGTTTTAGTTAAGTATCATTACTATGTGGGAAGGATTCGAGTCCTGGAATCCACTAAAACAAAAATGTTTGTATGTATGTGACCACAAGGGAGTAAAGATGTAGACTGTGTATGTGTTTGCTTGTATGTCAGGTGTGATATGACATTCCATAAATTTCACATAGCCTTAGGCAGGAAAGAATTGGGGAAGTTGCTGAAGTTGCACACTAAGAAAGTGTCTCTTATTGTGCTATTTTGGAGCCTACCTGTCTATTTTTACATCTGTAGCATCCACAGAGGTTGCAGTCTTTAAGCTGCTCAGTGTTACAAACTGTGGAAATGATTCTGCTTCATTATCACAGAAATATATATGTAACAGGAGATTTATTAAAACAAACTGTAAAATTGAAACAAAATCATAGAAACTATCAATTCATCACTACAATGATGATCCAGAGCAGAGCAACTTTTAACATCACCATCAATGAGTATCACAATTGGATCAAAAATAAATGCATGGCAGAATGAAACAAGGTAAAGGTAGCTTACATCTCTTATTTCTACTTACAAAATATTTACAGCTGCTGTTAAAATAAGATATTTACTGTGCCAAGGAGAGTCTTTCAGCAAAGCAAAATTCATTTTGTGTATGACCTTTAAAAGTCATCAGTTTTAGATGACCTCCTCACATACAATGTAGTAGCCCTTTTCAGGTGGTAATGAACTGTCTGCTTTAATACTTTCAGGTAAACCAGCAGTTAAAGTTATAATTGTGGAGAAAATAAGCTCCCAGGCTTATCTCATTGGCTTCATCTTTTAAACACTATCAGACCTGCACAACAAACTAACTTAATGCAGCCCCAGACTGAAGTTATCAAGGCACCAGAAGCAGAATACCTTGCATCTTTCATTTAAGTAAAATGTGTGGCAAAACCTAACTTGTAAATATGTCAAAGTGTGATAAATTCTTTTCACACTTGGCACTGACAAGAGAATGGATTTTAAATTTTAAAAGTGCTGTACTACAGCTGGTTACTTTCTGTCAATATTAATATTAGAGAAAAGTAAATAATCCAGTATTTATGTGACTAGAGAGGCACATCTGGTGCAAGATAAAGTATAGTATCATTTCAATTAATGAGACCAGCAGTTTTTAAAATCCTCTTGAAAATGCTGAAGAAGATATTTTGATATGTATCACTTTGAATAAAACATTGCTAATGCTGTATGACTTTACAGATAAAATCTGTTCACTATTGTAGAGAAACCATTTCTACAATATCCAAATGTTAAAATGAAAAGAGAAGGTCTGTGAAAGTACTGAGGGGGAAAACTCATTTTTAAAAAATAAGAGGGTTATGATAAGGGGCTTACATTATTTACTGTATTCCTGAGGGTTTAGAAAGATATAAGTTTACAGTTTTTCCAGGCTGTAGGTATTTGAAGATAAACTGAAGTTGAATTGTTTCAGTTCATTATAATTGCTTTGAGGAGCACTGAGAATAGTCTATAGAACAGCACAGAAGAGCGCAAAAAATATTATAAATTGCTGTTAGTCTAATTCCTTTAAAAATCAGAAATCTCTAGGTATCTCTAGTTAAAGTTTTCATAAAAATAGGGGTTTTTTGTCTTACTGTGTAATTTCTACAATGAATAACTGTATTCACTTTGTGCTAATTTTAAAAGAAATTAATTTTTATCTCATGTGTTTTATGTTTAAAGACGTAGTTTAAAATACTATTTGCACATTAAACCGATAACATGGTTAGCATACATTGATGTCTTCTGTTTAGTTCATTTGGGACTTCTCATATCTGTAAACCCAAAATGATAAATCAGCCAATGAAACTGTTTAATACCTTTGTGTGGTCCAATTTTTATCTTTCACATCTAAAAGGGTTTTGCCAATTATTTCACAAAGAGCAGTGGAGAAACTTGCCAAAAGTGGAAGTTTAGATAAGAAATCAACTGTTCATATTAAATAATTGAAGATGAAAAATGGATGGGTGGTGGCTGAAAATTGTTTAATAAATCAAATATGCTGGTCCTTGGAAACTAATTTACTGATATTTGATATTTTCAGTCTCCAGTGTCTATGTTTAATGAAGTTGGTGTGCCTAGAAGAGCTTCATTTCCTGTCTAATCGGAATTCCTTAAATAATCAAAGTTTAGCCTACACCTGAAGCAGGAGCCCTGGTGGAAAAAAAAAAAAAACAAAGCCAAATAGTACATAGATACAGAAAGTACTGAAAAATTGGTTTAGACATTTGGTCATAACTATAATATTTGTATTTCCATCAGGAAGAATACTTTTATTTTTTGTTTCTTTCTTTCCCTCTTGTTTTCCCAAAATTTCATATAATAGGCTTTTTAAAGAGCAAAAAAAGGTGTGTGTAACGTGGTAGAGGTTGGAAGGGGTCTCAGGAAGTCAACTCATCCAACTCCCCTGCTCAAGCAGGGTCACCCAGACCTAGTCGCCCAGGACTGTGTCTAGACAGCTTTTGAATATCTCTAATGAGTGACACCACAAAATCCCTGGGTAATCTGTGCCAGTCCTTGGTCATCCTCCCAACAGCAAAGTATTGAAGTTTGAGAGCACCTCCTGTGTTTCATTTTATGTCCTTTGCCTTTTGAACCTCTCATTGTTTCTTTAACTGCAATTTTGACCTCTTAAAGAAACTTTTTACTCATCAAAACTCCCTAAAAAGGTTTACAGAACAGGCTCAACTGTTATTTGGTAGAACTTGGATAGCAGGTGGTGTTTACAGGACTACTTTGTGTCTAGTTAGACAAGCCTTTCTGAACAACTCGACTGTGAACTGCAAATGCAGCCTCTTGATCCCTCCATTCCTGAAGCCAGGATTGTATTGTTTGCTCTATTCTTAGAGTAATATGGCCAAGTCTAAATCTGTGGAGAAACTTTATGTGAATTCAGCTGTTAGAGTTCAGTGAAAAAAGTGTGGACTTAAAGTGCCACTTAAAGTGTCATTAATGTTTTTACAGGCATTGTGTGAATGATAGAGAAGAGACATCTTAATTTATCTCCTGCCCAGAGATCAAATGTCATACAATCACTTCCTAATAGCATTGAGCAGCTGTGTGGACTTTAGAAATAATTAGAAAGTTTTGAGATTTTAGGAGTTCTCTAAAATTTCAGTGTAAAACGCGTTTCTCTTATTTCAGAATTAGACTCTGGTTATGTTTCAAATTTTTATTCAAGTCCCATGCCATTATTAGAGCTACTGAAAATCCATCTTGGAAAAAAATAAACCCTTCAGGAATGGAAGAAGTCGATATTCTCTTCTACAGTTAGTGTTAAAACCTTTTTTTCTTCCATTTAATAAAAAGCAAATGAATAATGAAAAAAGTAACTTGAACATTTATTTTGATTTAAAGCAATTCAGAGCAGAATTGTGTTTATAATTGTATTTACAGCCAGCACATATATATAAAGATTGAATACAGCATAGCTACATTATATGGTTTTGCTTGAAGAAATTGTTGTAATGTCACTGTTTGTAGAAAACACAGCCAGCAGAAGCCTTCTAGATTGTAAACGTCCTGCTACAGTTGCTAACTGCAGATTGTAATCTTTTTCATAAATGTCACATTTTTGAGACTAAGTTTATTTGAACTCGGACTTGACTATCTTGTCTTGTTTTGTCTTGTCACCTTCCTTCAGTGCTGCTTAATTTTTTCTGTGGTGGTGTTAGTTCCAGCCAGGTCTGGACAGAAGACGCTAGACACGATGGTATCTCGTTTGGACTTGCTGGTTTATTATTCCTATCTAAGTTGCAGTCTCACGAGATGTGGGCTCTATCTTACAAGGCAAGAAAATGGCTCCTTCTAACTCGTTTCAAGGATTTTTAAACAATGAGCAAAACCAAGTAAAACCCAACACCTAAGTTATTTTTATTTATAACCCAATTAAAGATCACTCACTGTCCACAATGTGGACTTTTACTAACCAATTAGAAAAGATCACCCAAACCTGAGAAGAAGGAGACAGAAGAAAGTGAAGAAGAAGGACTCAGGCAATGCCCAAATCCTTCCATATTTTCCCTTATATATATTACTGTATACTATATCCTAAAACCCCAAACTTTAAATATTTTACCCTGTGACATTACACACTCCTATACAAACTACACACCCACACTCCCAGTGCTATCACTCAACTTTGGAAGCTGTTCCCATGGCCTCAGGTCAAAGGCAGTACCCTCCTGAGGGTCACTACCTGTCAGAGCAGAAAGTCTGATATTTTCAGCATGCAGAGTTCCAACATTTTTCTATTATTTCCATCCTAAAATTACACACTGCTAATTCATACCCATCTATTAGGAAGTCTTGTTCTTTATTTTAAACAGCTGTTCTCCATTCATGATATATATTCCTAGACGCATTTTTAGAGAGCAATCAGGTCTTCTTGAATTAGTAATTTTAAAATAGATATCCAACTAATTGCCTTCTTATTTCATGCAAATCTTACAGGCTGGAGGCCTCTCTCAAGCCTGGACTACTAAGTGAGATTTTCTCTCTTTGTTTGCAGGTTGTTCTCTGTTTCCAGCTGCTCAAGAGCATAGGGGCAAAGAAGATGAAGGTAGGAGTATTCAGAGCTTCTCTGCTGGCAATGGTTACACAGTTACTTACACCTATAATCCTATTGGTTTATGTTCAGTCCTTCCGGAAAGTGCATGTTTTTCTTTGCCTTTATTTTTCATTGGTATTAGAGAAAATATTTTGTTTATGCAAGCCTTGAGCTAATCTCATTCTCAACACCTGCATTAGAATGGATTAATTTCATAAAAGGGAAGCAAGAATATAACCTTTTACTTCTACAATTAGCTTCCAAAAGACATTAGAATAGCGAGTCACAGAACATAAAACTGAATCCCTAGTATTTACTAGAATTCTAATGTTGATTAAATTTCATTGACTTCTAATGCACCCTCTCTTGGTTCTTTTCAAAGGCCATGATATACTTTTCCCTGCTCCAAAAAAAGGAGGGGACAGTTTTATTTGTTGTATTAGGTGTAAGTGTTAGAAGTTCCTTTGATACTTTGATACTTTGATATCAGTTATAAATGGATAACTGCAATCCAGGGAAAATTTCTTTTGCTAGCAAGAGCAGAACTACATGTCAGACTTACGGAGAACAGATGGGCAGAACAAGGTCCGAGGCAGACTCCTTCTACTACCTTGGTAACCATTGTACAAATGGGATTAAAGCTTCCTCATTGTATCTGAGAAGAGTTTAGAAGGGGCTTAGATGGGGAATGTTCCCAATTTCCCATGTCTTCCCTGTGAAGCAAATGGGTCATAAGTGTAACTGCATTCTTTTGTCTGGATTCCTCATCTGCACTAAAAAAAAAAAAAAAGAGGCCATCTGTTGTCATTTTTGAATGAAGCTGAATATAATTTGAGGGCT
>VXBB01022866.1:415229-442614 GCA_013399915.1 Illadopsis cleaveri
GGCACTTGATACCATGATCTGGTTGAGGTGTTACGGCTGGGTTGGACTCAATGATCTTGAAGGTCTCTTCCAACCTACACATTCTGTGATTCTGTGTGGCCCTGCTTGAGCAGGGAGCTTGGACCAGATGACCTCCACCTTTCCGACCTCAGCCACTTTGTGATTCCATGATTCCATTCAGGACCCCATGGTTGTTCTGGGCTTGATTTAGACAAGCAAATCAGCTATGCAGCCCCCCAAACCAGTACAAAATTATTAACTGTAAACTATTTGGGAGCAAGGGATAAGATCTAAGTGTCTAAGGAAAAATCAGGAGTTTATTTCTTTGAATAATTGGACTTGCATTTGTAGATAGCCCCTTTCTCTCTTGAGTGGGACAGCAGACTGACTCATGGAACAATATGCCACAAGACAGCATCTTGTCTCTTGAAGCCCTTTGACATCAAGGTTTTCAGAGGCTAAACCCAGATCCTAAATTTATTTTTGGTATAGACATCTGAGCATGAAATGAAATGAAATGAAATGAAATGAAATGAAATGAAATGAAATGAAGATATGTATTGTACCTGGAGAAAGGACTCTGTGTTAAAAGGCATTGAGTCTATTTTCTGATTGCCATTTGGTCTAATAAAAGATATTACGTCTCTTGCCCCCTGTGTAGTTCAGTAGGTTTCAGGATCTGGACAGTTTCATAGCATTTGTTGTCAGTGAAGATATTTTCAGCTTTGGAGATGGCTCAAAATTCACTGGAAATTTCACTTTCAGTGAAAGTGCTGAAACTGGCTACTGAAGCTATCCAAACTGGCCCAAGTTTACTGTGCTGCAAAGAGCTTCAAATCAGTATTGATTATATACTTATGAAGAAAAAAAGTTCTTTAAAAAGCTATATATTCAGCAATGTTTTGCATGATCACCATCCATTTTTATCATAAAATGAGTATTGCCACCTTACAGTGTAGCTGAATGTGCTATGGTTTTATTATTTTAATTAGCTAATAATCAGACTGAATAACAATAGAAGTATCAGTGCTACATTTTTTCTTAATCTTGTTTTTGAACAGTGTGTTGAATGAAATAATTGATCAAAAAAGAACAATTACTCTCTTTTCAACATCTTTGTCTAGCCTGTGTTTTTGTACTAGAAACCTTGTAAGACTGCATGTAGTGGACACTTGCTGTATTTGTTTCACGTTTGTTATGCCATGGAATGAAAAGTAATCACAGATAGAGCTTTGTACTTGGACATTTCAACATTACCTCACAACTATTTTTATTGCCAGCGTTCAGGTCACATGTATCTTAAAAATCATTACAGTACTTTGTTTCTTTGTCCTGTAATTCCCTTCAGTGGAGAAAATAAAAGATCTTTGAAATTAAACATGTTATCATCTTCACAAACTTAGCAATTTATATATTCTTCAGATGTTTAATTAAAATTAACTCCCCAACAAACAAACAAAAATAAACAGAGCCCCGGTCAGGCAGCCACAAAAACGAACAAGCAAACTCCCCAGAAGAGCTCATTGCGAGGACAAGTACTGGAGTAAAATCGGAAATGTTTTCATTGAATTACCATTTTTCTTTTGTTTATCTCAGGAAAGAAAACTTTCCCAAAATCGGTGTTTTCACATCTTCTGCAAGGAATTTTCTATTTTGATGTATGTTCAGGTTAAATGGCAAAAAACTTAGAAGATATGTACACCTTTTTTAAGCTTTGATTAGATCATACCGACGTGGAAGGTTTGTAGTGCAGCTTGCTGCTCAAGACAGGGTGAGCTGTGAGATTAGATGAGGCTGCTCAGGGCTTTATCTGGTTGGATCTTGTGAACTTCCGAGGCTTGAGGCTGCACAACCTTTCTGGGCAACTTGCTACATTGCATGGCTGTCCTTGATATGGAAAAGGTTTTCCTACATTCAGTCTGAATCTCTCATTTAAATTTGTGTCTCTGTCCCTTGTCCTACCACCATATGTGCCAGAAGAGTCTGGCTTCATCTTGTTAAACTCCTCATAGGTATTTCGAAGCTTATTTTAGACATTTTCTTCAACCTTTTCTTTTCCAGAAAAGGAGAATTTAGTATATATTTTTAATACAGACTTAATTATGACTTTATTGCTTATATTTTATTATTATTACTTTTACTTCCATAAGTGTGTGCTAATAATATCATTTCACTCTCTTTTTAGAAGAATACTAATAGGAATATAAAATTTAAATGAAATAATTGTTCCATTTTCCCTAGATGAGTTCATTTAATACTTTTTCTTCTGTCTGTTATGTAAGGCACAAATCCAAAAATTACCTCCAGGTAATTTCTGTTTAAAAACTGACTCAGCTACATAAGGGCACCACACCTTTGAGCAGGCAGCAAAATATGTCCTTTCATTAGAAAAGCAGATCTTGGTTAACTTGCTAACCACACTGCAGCTTTACTGTCTCAAAAGACTCATGAGCAGCTGGTGGATTCTTCAATAAATACAATGTCCTGTCGGAATTATTCCTTGTGTAAAGGCAGTTCAAAGCAATTTATCTATCAAGAAGTAAGAGGTAGCTTGCCTGCGAAAACTGAAGCTAACTGCAACAAGTGTGTTTGAGAGGCTGAGAATCAAGGTCTATGGCTGGAGTCAGAAGGTGAAGGCGTGGGACACAGCAGAGGCCGTGGGACACAGACATGCAATTGGCAGATGAATAAGTTTCTTTAACCAGCCTTGCTGTCCTGACCGTGCTGGAGAGCTGTCTGTGGGACACAGGGATGCTGAATTGATGCTGCCCCTATTTCTAAAGAGGAAAACACATAATTTGTTTTTAATTAAATGCCACTAAAAGATGGAGACTCTCAAGAACTTATGTTATCATTATATCAAAGAATTAGGAGGGAAAAAGCATGTGATTTCAGAACATGAACTCCTGCATCTTTTTAAAAGTGAGTTGTAGTCTTTTTATACCCATCTGTTTGAAGACATGATTTTTAGCTACGATTTTTCATTGCATCTCGTTTCTGTTCAAATTACCATAATGTATGAAATAATCAGCAGTGTACAATCACTGCAGAGAACTTTTGCTATATCTGGAAATGCATCAGGTTATGTTTCTGTATTGCTATGTGGATAGCACACTATGATCATTCACACACTATGTAACATTTAGAACTCTTTTATAGTGACAGGCAATGCAGGTTTCAGTCCATAATTACACTTTTTGTCAGTTTTCCTTTCTTGAATGACGTGCCACAGGGGAAGTGTCTGTAGCCAAAAAAGGTTGAGATCTTTACCAAAACCAGTCATACTCTGGGAAATGAGAGATACAACTATTACATCTAATAAACAGTTGTTATAGTTCTGAATATAAAGATTGACATAAAACTTATTTCTAATGCTCCTGCCTTACCAAAGTTTTTTTCTGTATTTGTAGATTAAACTGTATTGGTAATGGAGATTACAAGTAGGAGTAAAAAATTTAAAATTAAGCAGTAAAATTATGATGGAAGCTGCTTCAACTTTTTTTTCCCTCCTCATTAAGTGGAATCCAAATAATGCATGTGAGAAAAACTGAGTACATATGACTGTGGAACAGAAACAAATTCAGGCTATTATATGTAACCGAAAGATGTTTGTGGGCAGCTACAATCAGCAAAAATATTACTCCATCAACATAATGTCATATTAACCTTACAGAAAAGACTGCCTTGAGGAAAGTGAAGAATGTTGATTGATGAGTGGCTCTCCTGATATTCCATTTTCCTTTGTGACACACTGACTGAGCACAGTATTCTGATTCAGATGTTAATTTATGGAAATGGATAATACAATGTATCTGATTGCTTAATTATGCATCCTGGGGATTCATTCAGAATCCTTATAATACATCTTGATGACCTTTCAAAGGCAGAACTTGAAATTTGCAACTTTTATTGGGATTTAATGAACTGGACAATATCTCTTGCATCTTTTTCTGATGAGGGAACTGACCCCTGTCTCTGGCATCTTTGTCATGTACTATAATCACTAATCTCTAATGCAAAAATCAGTCATTGTTGTGTAGCATCAGTGAATGCAATAGCAAACAGAGTTAGCCCACAATGCTGTCTCTTTATTCTTTAATGCCAAAAAAGAGGCTACGAAGATTTGGTATTGAGGGGCTTGCAGTGTGCTGGCAAAAACATGGTATAAAGGCCAAATGATAAAAGCAGCGAGTACAGGAAGCTGTACATTGCACAGTGTAATAAATGGCATGGAGAAAGTGGATTTGTAATTCCCATTTGGACTGTTTCATTATACAAAAACGAGGTGTTTCTACTGGAAATAAAAGACCTTATTGAAAATTGAAGAAAGGGCTCTTTACTGTATCGACTGCAATTAACATGCGTAATTGATTGCCAAGAGATGTGAATGAAGAAAAAATATAACAGACTAAAAAACTAACCAATGTTTCATATGTATAATGTGAATGTCTTGAGCTATAATGATAAATATGGAGCTGTTAGAAAGTGTATAAATCCTTATGTCATCCTCTGGGGTATAACAGCAAATCTCTATATTTGAATCCAGGAGCAACTCTCCCTTGGGTTTAGTTAACTACCAACTACAGAGTTTTTTCATTTCTTTCAGAAAACCTGAGCCTCTCTATTGGTTTCAGTCTGTAAATCTCGATGGCGTGCATCAGCAGGGGATTCCTAACTAATTATGACTGACTTGTCAATTAAACATAGTGAGAAAGGTGACATTCTTGGCTGTCACTCCAAAACAGCAAAATAAATAGCCCATGCAGAAATTACATGTCCTGCTTGTGTTCTGTATTTTGGAACACTGATGCAAATCAATGCTCTTGAAATCCAAACATCTTTTACAGTTTCAATATTCCATTATGCTACCACAAGAGTCTTAACATAAACACCTGAAGTGAAGAATGTAATATGTCATAGCACTAAGTAAAGATGAATATAAGAAGAGAAGTAACTTCTGTTGACCAATAGGGAGACTTACAATACTAATAGTAGGGTAGAATTTCAGTGTTCATATAACCTCCAAGAATTAAAACTTTTACACTCCATCCTTTTTCTTTTCCCTTCTTTTTTTTTTTTTTTTTGTTTGGTTTGGTTTGGTTTGGTTTGTTTGGTTTTTTTGGTTTTGTTTTTTTGTTTTGTTTTGTTTTGTTTTGGTTTCGTTTTGTTTTGTTTTGTTTTTTTTCTTTTTGGCTGACATGATAGAGCAGTTTACAATTTCAAATTTTATCTTTAAGTGGAGATATTAAGGGAAAAATTACCTTGTCAGACCTAAAAGACTAGGAGAGGTAATATTCTACCAAATGAGTTGACAGGACCTATAGGAAGGGAATAAAAGCTTTTGATGGCTTGGTGTTGATAGGCCAGTACATGGTGTCAGAGTCTGTCCAAGGATGTGATATGGCTCATGACTTTCTCCAATGACTGAGGACTGAGACCCCAGACTCTGAAAGGAGCCCCTGGACTGACTGAGGTGGGACGTTTGCCAAGTCTCGGAGGACTGGTATGCATCTCCATGGGAACGGAGTGCCAGAACAATGGAACTGGTCACAGTGGACTGAGCCAAGCCTGCTTGTCCAAGCTGGTCTGTCCATACCAGAGCTGTGGTTTGCAGCTTGTTCCTGAGTACCCAACACCTCAACACAGGTGGTTCCCACTTTGGTTCTGTGCCCCTCGCTTTGGTTCCCACCTTGATCAACCTATAAAAACTCTGGAGAGCCCCTGCTCACTTTCGTGTACACCTCACTGGAGAAGTTTGCGTCTATAGGCACCGTTACGCCTCGAGGACTCGTCTCTTCACATTGGTAGCTATAATCCCCTTCCCCTCTTTCTCTATCTTTCTTACTATTCTTAATTTCTTTCCCCACTATCGCATTTGTTGGCACTAAATAAAGGTGCATTTTTAATTGAGTAAACTGAGTTGACACTGAGTAAACTGAGTTGTTCCCTGCTGCGTCTTTTGCACTCTGAGATCCCTAAAATGAACCATCAGGTTTCCCGCATACATTTGCGGATCCTGACACATGACAGTCTGTTTCTGCAGAGAGTTGGCATAAAATGCATTTAAACACTCAAAAAAAAAATAAAAAAAGTTTGGCTGCAGACAGTACTTTAAATTCTTGCCACCTTCTGCATGTTCTGGGCAATGGACATGCTGCTCTATCATGTATTGAGTGCATCTGGGAGTTACTGGGCTGGGAAAAATGTAATCTTGGCAATAGTGGATAGACGGGACAGCAAGACACGGTTTTCTTTTTAAATAGCTTCAATTCAAGTCTGATGAGTAGCTCTGGGTTTATATTTTAAAGTCTTTATTGGCTACCAGTTTTTATGAAACTTAAGGCAATTTTACAGTAATAAATTACATGATGAAAAGTAAGTAAATTAGCAAATATGCATTTTTCTTTCTTTGGTTTTAATTACCTTTTGCAGACTGTCTTTTGAAATGGAACTGGTAGTGGATAACAGTATGAAGGAAGATCTACATATCCTAGAGTTTGTTAAAAAAAGACAGTTCACAACTGATTAAAGTTTAAAATGAAAAATTGTGTTTACTTAATTAGTGATCTAATCTAAATGACTGAAGAGACCAGGAGAGCATGCAAATCACAAAATTTGCACTTAGTCACAAAATATGCAAAATGCAAATACAGTTACAGACTGTAGTGGGGTGTAAGAGTGAGAATAGATACTATTCCTCCTCAAAGAAGAGAGATTAATAGCACCCACTGTCTCAAACATATGTCTGGAATGACTTTGTACTGATTAGTCTGAGACTAATCTGCTGCACCCAGTAGCTGAGTTGTCAGGGTGAGATTTTGACCTAATTTATGAGTTACCTCTACAATTGTCTATTTTCATGTTTGAAAGATTTTTATAGCACACCAGCTGTCTGAAACACAGAGAACCCTCAAGTCTTTTGTTTACAATCACATTTGTCTGAAATATTTTGCATGACAGGTTTCAGATTGTGACAATTACACTGGGTCAGAGAAAAGAACATAAAGTAATGCCAATGCTCGTAATGAAGGATGCTCTGACCTGATGGAAGCACCTTGATTGAACACCTCGTGTTGTATTTCATATGAGAGCTAAACAGAAAAAAGCCCCCAAAACTGTCAAATGTTGTCTCTTAGCACAATTTTGAGCCAAAAGCTCATTCTAGTTGTTTCTGCATACTATTTGTTTTATATAAAACATGGCAGGCATGGAGATGGTTACCTGAAGGGTGACAAACACTTGCTGTGCTAAGGCTGCCCAGTGCCAGGACTGGTACATGGGTCCCTCCTGTTTTGGGCCCTTTGCTACTGTTCCTGTCTTCTCATTAGAGCAGAGATTCACTGTTGCGCTGGGCATTCACTGCTAATGACTTTTCCTAACTTTTCTCTTGTCTTTGTAACACTTCCTATTAGCTGATTTCCATTTACCAGGTTCACTAGGGGGACTCTTGTCTCAACATCCAGTATATATGCCTCAAATATTTCTAGTCTCACTTTCTGATTCAAAAAACTTCTTGTTGGTAAGTACTTATTTTTCTTTATTGAAGGACAAAGCCTTTCTATCCAGCACCGAGATCTTCTCATAGCAATTTGTAGTTAATTTTAGATGTTGATTTAATCTCTAATCTCCAGTTCTCATAACTGCTCCTTTTCAGTGACATTATGTTCGAGATTTAAAGTTATGTTAAAAAAAAGAGCAGATGTTTTGTATATCTTTGCTTTCAGCTTCTCCTGTCTAAAATGTCACTTGCTATTGAACACTTCCTTTCATCTAATGCACTTCTGTTGAGACAGATTGTTTCCTATGATTACTTGTTCTTTTGCTTTCTTCTTCACATGTGGTTTTCTTGGAGCAGCTGATTCTGAACAGAGCCTGCTGCACAGCTTTTTATGTTGTGGAAGTGGTACTATCCCCCTTATGGCAACACCAAACAACAGTTAAGAATTTATTTTACCAACCTGAAGTGGTGTTGTGGATCGCTGCAGTCCTTCACATTTCTGTAAAAGGCCTTGAGCAAACAGATATATTTAGATGGAATTTTGAAGAGTACTGTTTAGTCTTTTTGTGCTTTTATTTTGGTCATTCTAGTATTCCGGTGGTGTTCTAATTCAAGATTTTCCTTTTGCAGAATTTTCTTTTATGAGGTGCCATATTTCTCTGCTTATCCCTTTGGTTTTGTAGATCTCTGTGGATATGCAACCATAAGTGCTGCAGCTGAAGACAAGTCATTGCTGATTGCTGTACACTGTTCTTCACACCAACCTTCACAGCTTTTAACAGTGCCTTAAATCTGCTCTTTTAGTTTGTTCTAGATTTTGCTTGAAGAGTTGCATAGTAATGAGGTTATTGTGGCGTCTACTTATATGTATGTCCTAGTATGTACTTGCATTTTAGGCAAGTTATCTGAATATTGTGTTAGTAGAGAGATGCCTGGGTTGTTTTGCTGTTCTATCTGTTCTTGCTATCTGGCAAGTCTCTGAGTGTTTATTATGTATTATTTTAAAGAAAAAAATTACCAAAGCAAAACTGGAAACAGCACAAAAAGTACTTAGTTTCTGTGATTGTGGTTTCCTAATATTCTTTCCACATGTCACTTTTGATTTTACATTAAAGCCACCCACTGGAAGGAGTAAGCCTTGCTCTGGTATCGCCAATGACACCTTAGAACAGTTGCAGAACCCATCATTGCTCACAGTGCTCTGTTCACAGATCACAGATCCCAGATCTGTTCTGTCTGACTGACAACTCCAGGGAGAGAGTCCTGAGTCTGTTTGATTTGTTTTTCATTGGTGAGCCATCTTCCATGTGTTCTGTTAACATGGCTGCTGTAATTTGACCAAGATGTATCTCTTCTTTAGCTTGAAACACTCAGCCATTTATTCTCTCTAATCTTAAGGTGTGAACTTCGTGTTTTAAATACACTGCAATAATAGCTATTCTTTTAATATCTAAAATATTTCTGATTCATAGTAATAAGAAAGCAAACACCAAACCCATCAAAATCAATAGATGTATTCTCTGCATCAGCAGGTTTTGGATCATGCCAAATAAACACATTCAGTTTGCCAGACTGTTTAGCTTTGAGATTTTAATACCCTGGTGCCAATCATGAAATGTTTTTTAGAATGGATGGTACCACAGCTAGACAAAAGAAACAGGAAAAGTATCTGGGGCTCAGCACCATGATCAGAGGTGATATCATTGTTGAACACATAACACATCTTGCTGGTGAGATCCAGTCTGTGAGTAGACATTGGGGTTGTTAATGCTTTTGGGGCTCCTGTTAGCCCTGGTTCACGTGGGTGGTTTGCTGAGGACTATCCTTTAGTAGGAGGTTTTTGTAGTATCAGGGCAGCTCACCATGTAGCAAAGAATGTTTGCTAATCACAATTAATGATAATGATGATTCAGTTCAAAATACCTGATACTGAAAGGACATTTATTCTTAAAATAATGCTCTGCATGAAGTATCCAATGATCTACACTTTGCACACCTGCTGCTAATACAAACTTATTTAAATTAGTACATCACTGTACATACAAGTTATCTCATACTTTTTTAGTTGTATACCAAATCATTGACTTTGTAGATTGTTTGGGATATTATGTCAAGGCCAAAGGCACAGTAGAATTTAGCTGTTTCTTCTGCACAGGACATTCTCTAAGGCAGATTGCTAAATTGCAGTATAGATCTTAAAACTTAACCTCAAATTTTTCTATAAGAAAAAGTAAAAGATGATTTTGGCCAAATAATTTCTACTAACTCTGTGCACTGATAGGTCAGATCTGATAAAGGATTTGCTTAGATCATTAGTGATTCATAAGTAAGGGGTACCTGAAAGAGGAAAGTGGTGAAAGCTAGAATGTGCTGCCAATTTCTAACTCCATGTTGAAAATCATATTGTTAGTTACCTAAAAACTAACCTTGGTTGCACTCTGATGCCTTATTTTGTGTGATTAAACAAATAAGTGAGTACAAACAAGTAGAGGCCAAATGGCACAGGAGATTAAAAAAACAAACAAACAAACCCAAAACAAAATCAAGTTTGCAGCTTGGTTATGATATAAGACTACTAATTTTATTTTCATATCTGAGACATGACTGGCTGTTCTAGTGCCAAAAAAGCAGGGGAATTTTTACTAGTTTCTTCTCTAGGAATACAATTAAGAATGACCCTATATAATCAAATCACATACTATATATGATTGTTCTTTTTTCTTTTTTTCTTTTTTTTTTTTTCTGTTACTAATTGAGTTATATTAAGCTGGCATTGGATGAACTTTCTTACAAAGAAGATTTATACTTTTCTTCCGGCAATGTTTCATTCTCCTCTCATGTTCACTTGAAAGCCTGTCATCTGAAATCATTCTGTGCTTCAGGTTCTAGGAATCAGATGAAAGTGAAGAACGCTTTCATACCCCATAGATTTTAATCCCTACTATTCTGACTCAGTTATTTTAAATGAAGTCTTAAATTTTTACTGTTAGAGACATTGCATAAAAATTTTATAAAGGAGAACAAAATTAGTTTTCTATTTATTTTTTTATTTTCTTTTTGTGAACAAGGTAAGAGGTTGCCTTTGCAGAATTAATGTTTCCAGGAAATGAAATCTCTGTACAGTGAACTTCAAAGCAACACTGACTCTATTTATTTATTTATGTCTGTAAGAACAGTCATCTTCACAAACATCCCACCATGTAGCACTATTAAATTGACAGCTTCTACTAAACAGTAGCCAGCTGAATGCCACTGCAGGAGACTGTATAAATCAGAGCGTGTTTTCATAATTATCTAGAAGATATGGAGAAAGGAGCTCACACAGCCACTGTGCCACACTGCTGGACTGTCTGTGGTTGCTCTGTGTAACAAATGGAGCTGATTGCTCTGCACAGCAGTGGATAACCAAAGTTCTGGATTTCATCACTCACTGTAATATTGGAAGGAAGACCATAGAACCATGAAATTTGCCAACACCTGCTACAGATGTCCTTTCTATTTCCTTTGTGTCTCCAGACTTCAGATTTTTATGTATTTAATTTTATTTCTGGATTAACGTGGATGCCCTTTGTATATGTATCATATTCTGCTGGAAAGTTTTTTGTACATGGAACTTGAGTAGCAATGTGAGGGTCAGCACAATAAGGAACTCATAAAGAAGTAAATGCCAAGTAGTAAAAATATTAATAAGGAAAAATGCCGAGTGGTAATCATAAAAAAATCCTCCTGAGTTTAAGAATTCTCCCATCAAGTAAGAAAAACCCTGTACAACAATAGGACAGTGTAGAAATTCCTTCCAATTTGATGTTGAATAAAAATGTTGTGATACACCCTAAAAAACCTTAAAATATTTCACGGAATATCTGTGACATCTTTTTAAGGTTGGTGGTTTGAACTCTCATAAAGGTGGGCAATAGGAAATTCTGAACACAATGGCATCAGAGACAATAGAGAGTGATGGAATTACTATTTAACCACTTTAAAGAAATTCAGAGGTACTGGAATTAATTTTACATCTTGTTGTTTAAAAAAGAAAAAAAAGCCACAGTAAAATCAAAGAGTGAAATGGTAATAATTTAATGAAACTCCTGAAATTTTCTTCCTTGATTATTATCAGACACCTTTTCTGGGATTACCTGAAAACATTTTTCCAGATTTTGTGCAAAATGATCTTTCAGAAGGTTACAAGGCATAAGCTATAGTGAAAGATAAGAATTTAATTCCTTCTAAAGAGAGATGCTGAACAGTTTGTCTTTCAGAGTACAAAACAGTAAATTTGAAATGGATTATATAAGGAGAGCTAGAGAAATTGTATCAGCTTCTGTGATAGAGCTGACTCTGATATTGAACAAGGTTTAATGTGAAACAAGAGTTGCATTAGAAACAAAGCCAGTAATATCTTTATAGGTAAGTGATAAAAGAGTTTTCTGACTAGAATGAATTAAATGAAGGAACTAAAATTGAAATATTTTAGTGGTATGAGATACAAAGTGAATAGATTAATATTAAGGGTAGACTAAACAGAAGATGAACATGTCATCTAAAGGATTAATTTATGAATTTCATTACCCATATAGAATGCAGTATTTTGAGAAGGAACAGAGATTATCCAAAATATTAAATTGGGATGGGGTTGAGACTTGTATCTTTTGCTTATCTTACTACAATTATTTAATAAAGGGTTCATTTCAACGCCAAATGCCCTATTTAAAAAAAATTTCTCAGTGTTAAGCTTGACAGTGTTTAATGATTGCTATCATGCTTTATTTTTACTATTTAGATATTTCTACTATCATATTCTCAAATCAACAATTCTTTATCTCATCCAGAATTGTTAAATTAGTATTATTTTTTTTATAAAGCAACTTTTGGTCTTTTATTTAGGCTTGAAATTCTACCAGTTCAGTTTTTTATATTGTACCATATATATAATTAAGCAATCATGCAATGTTTCATTATATAAAAGAACTTTTATTGCATCTTGTGCCAGCTGATTTGAAATTGCATTATGTGATGCCCAGACACAGCTTATTGCTTTGTTCTTGATTTCAGTATCTATAAAGAGTGCTATGATCAATGAAGTGCACATTTCATAGTATCATCTTCACACCCTACTAAACCCTTTCTTTAGTAGCATATGACCTATTTGCTACCTGCATTTGGGACAGGCAAATGAGGTGGGGAGCACATTCCAGCATCCTTCACAGAAATATCTGATTAGCAAGTCTGCTGATGGCCTCATTCCCCTTCATGGGGACATTTTTGATGCCTTTCAGTTTGTCAGGAAATTTTCAGTGAGGAAAATTTGCTGTCTCTACCACATGCAGCATAAGCAGGCTGGGTGCACAGGTGCTTATTCTGCAAGGCATCTCCCTCAGACTCACAATAGTCAATAATAGTTTAGAAAATGCACAAGGAGGGAAGAAGAAAGGGAGGAAAAGAAAAATGATCAAACTTCTGAAATTTTTTGTTCATTAATGAATAAGAAACACAAAGAACTTGTGTGAATACAAATGACTATGGTCAGCTTCTTTTTATGACTGCATTTTTCATCATATCTGTCATTTTTTCAAAAAAACAAAGCACCGTTGCAGCTGACTAATCTGCACTGCTGGGATTGTGAGATACAAATAAGTACACAGGGTATAAAAAGGATTATTCAAACATTTTATCTCAAGGTTGACTGCATTTTGGGAAGTCCTTTATGATGTGGTGAAATTAAATTGAAGAACATTTTCTGTATCTTGTGGGTTTTGTTGTTGCTTTGCTGTCTGTGCAAAAGGCTCCTTGTGTGTTCTACTAAGATATGATCCCATTATTTATAGTTCTTCATTATTGCTAATGATTCCTGCTATTTGTTCAATTTCATATAAGAAAAATGTATTAATTACTCCATGCCCTAAGTAAATTTAAGTGCATCATTTTAATGTGTTGAGATCCACTGAGCTTTTGTGCTGTCTGCTCTACCAGGCACTGGGCAGAAAGACTTAAGCTTTTGTGTTGGCTTACTATTGGTCTTGGGAAACTTAACTCTCCCACACTGCAGAACCCCAAACTTGTAGATGGAAATTATATTTTATCTAGGTCACAGGATGTTTATGTGGAGATATGAAACACTAATATACCAGGAAAATTTTACAGAGTCTATTCTTACGTTTCATATTCTTACTCTTTTGAAAAACTTGCATTGTTCTTGGAGTTGTTGAATAATACAACCAAGCCCATTGACAAGCTGTGTGACTGAGGAGGGGATAATCTTTTTATATGTACAGCAGATCTATAGGGCCTGTATCAATCTTTTTTCTACCTTTCAGTTTTATGTTATGAATGGCAGTTGTATTCTTGGAAAGTTCCTGTCACTGTTATTAAGCTAGATCATCTGGTATCCTGCAGAGGAGGGGTTTACAATTTACCCTGTGTGCTTAGAAAAGACTTTTTTTTTATTTTGCCCAAGAGTTTAAATGCAATGTGCAATAATAATGAAAAAAAAGCCTTAGTATATGGAAAAGTTTCAGCAATTGGCTTTTTAGATTGAATAGTAGATCTGAAAACAAGATGGTGATAGTAACTCTCTGTTACCCCTTTTCACAGAGCTCTTAAAATCTATTTTATGCAGGTGAAATTTCTGTTGTAGCTGTGATTTGCCAATACACCTCAGTAAGCCATAGCCACTATGTTCAATCTGCTGTACTCTGGGCATATGACCCCTATCCATATGTGAAGAAAACTTTTAATTGTATGTTCATTAATTTCCTTGAATTTACTAGCCTAGGTGTGGAGCTGATCTTCAGATCTGTCATAGCTTTACCATTTTGCATATGCTTTTAGACACTTAGTCTGTATAGCTAAAGCAGGAGGGGTGGAACCAGTGACTGATTCTGGAACTAAATTTATCTAGCTGACAGTAAAAGGACTGGATTGTGACCCCTTGTGCTTTTTTTATTCGGTGATTTTCTAATGTCACTCTTTGGTGCAGGAGATAACAGACTAGAATTAAAGATACCTTTAGATTAAAGATACCTAGACCCCAGTCTCTTGCATCCTGGGTAAATGCTATGACCAAAAGCCTGACATGAAAAAAGCCTACCATAAAGACTACTCACACTCACCATCTTATGGATATTCTTAATTAACAACTGACCTTGGCCTGGATATTACATCTTATCATGGTCCAGCCAATGCTTTTACTAATGCCTGTTCAGGATTGATACCATGTTTATATTTGCTTCTGTCCTTATTGACTATTCCCATCTAGTATGGATGATCTTGTTGGGCTGTCTCTGTAGTCAATGTAGAAAGAGAACCTTCTCCATATATGCAGAGTTGCTGCAGTGGGTTTCTGTGCTCTATTACACTTCAGGTACAGTTCATTTCTCATTGCCATCTGCAGAGGAAGGCTGGAAAGGTTTAACCTCATCAGGATCAAATGAATCTTTGTGAAAACCTTTACTACTCACCTTAGGTGTTAGAAAGAGTGGGCTTTTCTTTTAAGTATATATTGGTAGAAGGTGGCTCTGGATTTCAAGTGGAAGAAGTATCTAATGTGCAAAAAAGAGTCTGTTTTTTGTATTCCTGGGTCCCAAAATAAATCAAACACATTCTTGGTTTTGAACTTTTTCTTAATATGAAGGCATGCCTTTTGGGGGTCATCCTTAGACCCACCAAGTTCTCCTGTTGTCAGGCTTCTTATACACTCAAAGCCTCATTTTTTTCAGACTGACTGTTAGAGATGAATGCCCAGTTTTTTGTTATGGATCTTAAACTAATTGTGTGGAAGGTATATTCCAAATTTCTGCCTTAGGGAAAGCAAATTTAGAAATCATTGACTTTCTTACCAATACAGAAAAGATAGTATAGACATTAGGAAAACTATGTTCTTAGTTGCATATTGAAATCCTGTTCTCCCATTCCTTTGTTATGTCCTTAAGTGTGTCTCAGTTTTATCCATTTTAGTTTTTGTTTGTGCCAGATGAGTTTCTCAATGCTTTAGCTCTTTAGTTTATCTTACATATTCTGGGATGGCAAATTGCAGCACATTTTAAATCCAAGGTTCTTGGGATCTTCTTATTGAGAGGAAAAATAGTGGATAACTGGTGGGAATGAGAAATAAAGTTTTTGAACTCATAAAAAACAATTTTACTCTATAGATTAAAGATAATTTAATATATTTGATTCTTACATGGACTTAGCTGTGCAGTAGGTGAACTGATTACATCATTGCTTAAGACGTGAGATAACAAGGTGAGGTATAACATGTTGAACAGGGATTTTTTTGCCAAAGCAATGCGGTTTACCAAATCGTTGACAACATCTTATCACACTAAAACAGACATAGGCTTCTTACATTTAGTTTTGAGAGGCTGCTAAAATCCAATATGTGTACAGCACCTTTAAAGGGTATTGAAACAGCTTGTCTACAGAAAAGATAAGTAGCCTTGAACAGTAGTGTCTTCCACACACTTTCACTTTCTGAAACAAACTTCTGTTTACTAGGAAAAACAGCAGTTTTTCTTTATTGTTTTTGTCATGCAAAGGGATGTAATTTATAGAATCCCTGAAAAGCTTGCCACTCCTGTGAATTCCCATTTATTTTTAATTTTTAGTAACTCCTTATTACTTCAGTATAGTTTTGGAAATGAACAGTACTATAAATTAACAGTTTAGATGCGTAGTAAGTTAAACAGTTCCAGACCTATATTCTGTTTCTGAAACCAGTTACTATGGTCTTGACCACAACTGCAAAACTAAACAGTAAGATCTTCCCAAACTGGTCTGCTTTAGGAAAAGCATTGTCAGCAGGTAAAAGCAGGTGGTTCTTCTTCTTTAATCAGCAGAGGTGAGGCCACATCTGGAGTAGTGGGTGTAGTCCTTGGCTCACCAATATTACTGACGTGAACATACTGGAACAAATCCAGCAAAGGGACATGAAAATGATGGAGGGGTGGGTGCATCTTGCATTCAGGAGATCTGGGACTTTTCATCTTGGAGAAGAGAAGGCTTGGCAGGGTATTGGGAAGTAAAGGTGAAAGAGCCAGACTCCTCTCAGGGGAGTGCCCAGTGGCAGGACATGGGGCAATAAGGACAAATTGAAGTAGGAAATTATGTGTACATTTAGGAAATAAGCTGTTACAGTGAGTTTAGTCAAAGACTGGAACAGGTTACACAGAGAGGTCATGGGATCTTTTTCATAGAGATGCTCTAAACATGTCTGGACACAGCTCTGACCAACTTACTTGAACTGTCCCTGCTCTGAGTCAAGTCGTGAAACTAAATGATGATGTCCTTTCCACCTCAACAGTTCTATGAAAACAGAGTGGCTGCTTCCAGATTTCCTAGTGAAAATTGCCTCAGGTCTAAGCTAATGCCTGAATCTCGCCCAGGAGAATATTGGCAAAAGGTATTTGACCTGAGCCAAATCACAGCTGGGATCATTTTAATATGGAGAGATGTTGGAAAAAATACAGAAAATGTGTAGTATCTTTGTGATATTAAAACCTTTCAGGCACTTGACAATGTATTGTAGAATCAGAATGGTTTTGGTTGGAAGGGGCATTAAAGATTATCTAGTTTCAACCCCACCTGCCATGGACAGGGACACCTGTCACTACACCAAAGCTCAGAGCTTCAGCCTACTTGTCCTTAAACACTTCTAGGGGTGGGGTATCCACAACTTCTCTGGGCAGCCTGTTCCAGTGTCTCACCAGATTCACATTAAAGAGCTTTTTCCTAATATTGAATCTAAACCTGTTCTCTTTCAGTTTCAAGCCATTCCCCCTTGTCTTGTCACTACATGCTCTTGTAAAAAGTCATTCTCCATTTTTTATAGATTCCTTTCAGGTACTAGAGGGCTGAATTCAAGTACTATTAGGTCACCCCTAAGCCTTCTCTTTTCCAATCTGAACAAAATTAAGCTAAACTAACTGCTACTTTATCTGCCTCATGTGAGATTGATATGTTATATATTGTATATATATATTGTATGTATATATTTTTTATATTTTCTTCTCTTTTAATATGAGAAGTAAACAATTTGCAGAACACAGCAACTGATGATTTTACTTAAAAATTTTCATGCTGATATGTGGCCCAAGTAAAATCCTCAGGCACTTTTGCTCTCTTTATGTGCCACTTCGTAACCATAGGTTTTGGCCTTTAGTACAGTTCTAGGTACACTGCAGTGTTTTGACATGTTAGGAAAGAATTCTTGGTGCCTCATGAAATAAACATCATGGAAAATGGAGGTGCAATCAAAATTAAGTGTTTACATGCCATGACAACAGAGATATAAACTTTCTAAACCAGGCACTTTCATGCCGTTATCATTAAGGGAAAGACCTTTTTCATGCTTTCCTTGGTCATTATCAGATTTTTGTGAGTGTTGCCATTTCATTTCTGTATAATGCTAATGCATATTGGGTGATGTCAGTAAAATATACAAATATTGTCCTCTCCCATCTGAAGAGGAAAAAACAAAAAACACATCCCAGGTGATTATTTTTGGCCTATATATACATGCAAGAAAGAAGAGCAAAATAGCTACATGACCTGTGTCCTAGGACAACCTGTTCTCTCACCAAAATAACCCAAACGAACTACAAAACCTACTGGGAGATTAAGTCCTAATCATCAGTACATCTTGCCCATAAATGCCTCTTAGGAAGTAGATGCCTCACGGTACTAGGACTGAAAAATATCTCCCTAATCTGGAGAGATTGCTAGAGCAGCTCACCTATGAAGACAGGCTGAGAGAGTTGGAGAAGAGAAGGCTCCAGGGAGGCCTCATTACTCAGGATTCAAAGAGGGCTTATAAGAAAGATGGAGAGCAACTTTGACACAGGCCTGTAGTGACAGGACAAGGGGGAGTGGCTTTGAACTCTCTTTAAAAGTAGGTTTAAATTATATATTAGGAAGAAATTCTTCCCTGTCAGGATGGTGAGGCACTGAACAGGTCACAGTGTCTTCCCTGATCAATAGGATTTTCAAGTTCAACTGTTTGGTATATACCTGTCTGTTTATTTTGTAACTGAGAAGCAAGAGGAGAAATCTATCCTTACTTGTGCTACTTTTTTCCAGCTTAAACCCACAGTGAATACTTTGCTCTTTAAAGTAGCATTAAAAATAGAGAATTATCTTGGTTTATGGTTTCAATCTAGTTTTCAATCTGTATGAATGCCTGAATATACATGTACATTTTGCCCTGTATGTAAATGATTTATCTGCTTCATCACAGAATAATATTCTGTGATGCCTCTTGTTGTGCCTGTTTATTTATTATAAAAATAATCTGAAGGTATCATTATTTGAAATTTGTAAAGCAAAGAAAGGGTCAATCTTGTTTATTTGGTTGTTGTATGTTTTTTTGTTGTTTGTTTATTAAACCATGGACAAATTAAAAAAACTGAGGAAACTTAAATCAGAGCATAATACTTTTCCCATGACATAGTAGGAATATATTTTAAATGCCAGACATATTTATATTTGCATACACTAACAGTATTTCTCTCTAAGTGATACTCCTGTACAGTGTGCTAAACATTTAGTATTTTAACCACATTCTCTCATTGCTTCAGATAATGGGTAACTATAATGTCTGGTTCAAGCCACAATACAATGTGAATATTTAATGGGTTTTTTAGGTAATACTTGTATTAATGTTGTGTCTTGAACAAAGCTAATTCATTGAGAACTCTGGTCTTCTTTGATCTTCAGTGTTTGCATTGTGTGCTTTTTCTTCTTTTAAAATAAGGGATAGCAATTTGAACAAATTTGAACAAATTGATTTTCTAATACTTTTTTTCAGAAGTCAGCGTCCTTTTAAAAATAATTTATGAACAGTAGTTTTTTGCATATAAAAATAGTAATGTGGAATTTAAATTATGGCTATCAGAACAAAATACCTAATGGCTAGATGAGCTTGTATAAGGTAAATTTCTGGGAAATAATCCAGTGAAATAATCCAGAGACAATAATAATTAGAGTGAAGGAAGCAGCCAGAAGAGTTGGCAAAATTTATCTTGGTGTGAGCTGTTAAGAAAATGCATTTTTTTTTACAGATTATGTTGTAAACTTGAGGAAGCTGCTACATCAAGATGGCCTGGGAATGTGCGTTCATCCTCATGACTTCTGACAGAGAAGCAGGTCCTTTTGACTGCAGACCCTGACACCTGAATTCTGTCACCTCATGATGTGGGTGTTATGGTGGGTTTGCATACTGCCAGACCTGAGAGCCAGCAGAGCTGAAGGCACTGCAGAATGCTCCACCTGCTTTACAAGTTGAACTTGTAAGCTGGGATGCTTCAACCAGTGAGTCACTGCCATGGTTTCACCCTAGCCAGCAACCCAGCCCCACACAGCTGCTCACTCACTCCCTCACCAGCAGCATCAGCGGGAGAATTGGAAAGGCAAAAGGTAGAAAACTCATAGCCTTAAATAAAGACAGTTTAGTAGGGAGAGCAAAAGCCACACACATGAGCAAAGCAAAGCGAGGAATTAATTCCCAAGGGTGGGAAGTTGTTCAGCCATTGCCAGGAGAGCAGGGCCCCATCATGTGCAGCTGTTCCTTGGAAAGACAAACACCATCACTCCAAATGCCCTCCCCTTCTTCCCTCCCCTTCTCCCTTCTTCCCTGCACTTGATATACTAGGCATGATACTCTGGAATATCCTTCTGGTCACCTCAGGTCATCTGTCCCAGCTGTGAATCCTCCCACCCTCCCATGCACCTCCAGCCCCCTCACCAGCATGGCAGCATGGAAAGCAGGAAAGGCCTTGGCTCTTTGCAGCCCCTTCTCAGCAATAACAAAAACATCTCTGTATTATCAACCCTGTGTGCAACACAAATCCAGAGCATGGTCCCGTACCAGCCACTGGGAAGACAGCTAATTCTACCTCAGCCAAAATCAGCACAGTCACCCACTGCAAAGCCATTTGATAGCTCCTCTTCTGTCTTTTTAACAGACCCTCTCCTGATCCTTCACAGTATACACAGGCATTTTCATGCCAGACTAATTTTCCTTGCCAAATTCATAAGATTGGTGAATAGAGCCTTCTAATAGGAGCTTGCTGCGACCTTCACTACAGGGTGGCTAATATTTCCACGTAATGATGAAGAAGTGGATCCTGTTTTTGTGATTCAAATAGTAATGTTGAAATTGAGGCAACACAGGAAGTGTTTCCATATCATTAAGCAAAACTGAAAGGAGACAAAACGCTCTAAATAGAGAAGAAGAAGATTGTTAGCATCGAAAGAAACACATAGCCACAGAGAGTATATGCCGGTGCTTTATTTGGACACCTCTGGAAATCGGGGGGTCCAAGACACCTCAAATCCGATTTCACCAGAGATACAGAAAAGACACAGTTTTATATTCTTCTCTTACATAAGCATATATGTTAATCATTAAACCCCATTGTTCTATTGATTTCATCCAAGCTTGAAATTGAAACAATTGATTCATGTTTAAGATAATAATCACACTTGCAATAATCATGAGGTAATTTACCATGTGATTATGATATAAACATAGATGGTGATATAGGTACAGAACATTTTACTAAGAACATCTGGTTTTAGAAATCACACCATTCCCTCCCTCCTGATTTATTACTTAGGCAGGTTATACTTGGTTTGGTTGAAACAATAGCATGAAGGTACATTCTGATTACAGCAAAGCTAGGTTTCTTTAGAAATCATTTTAACCCTACCCTATCAAGATGACAGTTACTGTTCGTTCTTTTTACTCTCTCTGTTCTACTCATACGTTCTCCCTTTTTTCTCCTTTCTCATTTCTTCTGTCACTAACTTTTTCCTATTTTTAATTAGTAGCTGGCAGCACAGATTTCAGAGACAACATTAAAAAGGAAGTTATCAGGCTGCATTTTATGCTGCATCAACAGAGAAACTGCGGGACGAAATATGGTCCCAGGTGAAAGTTATTGCTTCAAAGGTAGGTTTGTCTCAAGACTGCCATACTCAGAAGCAGAAATTTCTTTTAGATCACAGACATACAAAAGCATTTTCCTCCTACTAAGACAGTAAGCATAAGAGTTGGGAAACAAGGTAAAACCACTTGTGCTGATCCTTTTGTTTTTCTTTTGAAGCAGATTTCTTTCTCACTCTGATAGAATTTATATACTGGGTCACATTTGCCTGGCATTTTCTACTATCCTAGATCAATCAGACTAAAGAACTCATTCCCTTAGAGCAGCCAGCCAAACTAAAAAAGAGGCTAGCATCATACATGGCTGACACCAACTTGGGGGGAAAAAAAAAAAAGAAAAGAAGAAAACTTTATGTTAGCAGATGTCTCAACATATCTGCTGCTATATAATACATAATTTTGTGCATAACAACTTCTATATATGCAAAATATTTTTGTTAGAAAATTTCAAAGACTTTTCCAGAATCTTTTCAATCTAAATCTAAGATCTTGTACTCAACTCTGCAATCCTTATAAGAAAAGAAGATTTAAAGTCATAAAAATGCCTTTGGCAAACAAGACCATAATGACCACCACTCAGGGGTTCAGTGTTATTCAGGATAACTTTGCTGTATAATTCACAATGCTGCCTTTCCTGCAGTTCAGGCAGTTGCTGCTGTCTGTTCTTCATTTCAGAACAGGGTTATTCTTACTTATCTCTTAGATTTTTGATTTTTGAGAAAGTAGACTATTTCTAATGAAATAATTTAAAATAAAAACTTAGGATTTAGACTCGTGCTGAACTCAAATGTTCTATTTTTCTCACAGCAGTTAGGTATACGTCTGTCCTAAATGCAGGAAATTACACTTATCTATCTTGGTGCAGAATTTTCAAATACTTAATTAAAAGGCATTCATCAAATATGCTTTTATTTCATAAAAACAGATAAATAGCAAAGAGCTTAAATAAAATTCTGTCTTAGGCTGTGTTTTCTTGAGGACTTTGTTACCTTGCAAGTATAAGCTGAAAGCCTTCTTCCTGGCTCTTTTTTGCTAATTTACTAACTTCAGACTGTATATGAAGTCATAAAGACAACTTGCAGCAAGAAGGCACAGGAAAGAGGGATCATTGCATAGATACTTTGGGTAAAAAATACCTTAGATTGAAATTTATGTTGTCTGAGATATTAATTACCAACAACACAGGCAAGGAAGTGGAGATACAATTCTGTCTAAGAGAGAAAGATTGAGATCCTGAATATGAATGTTCTGGGATAGAAGTATTAGTGCAAATACCTGACTTTGGCACCCCACAGCCTCCACAGGCAGTGACAGGCAGCCTTGTTTGTAGTGGTGTGTTTTTAGTTTTATCAGTTCCACGTATGTATTTCTTCCATGCTTTCATGCTGTTTGTATAAGTTATAATGGTTTGTTTCTTCTACCCCCATGTTTAACCCTTCTTGGGTTTACCTCGGTTACTGTTATTTGTTAATCATTATGTTATGTAACCCCCGGACCTCAATAAACCCCAGTTGCTGTTCACCCATCTGAGCCCTTCCTTCATTCCTTGTCATTGCTCACGCTGCCACTGCAGCAAGGGCCCACAGGATGGGGAAGGTATCCCCGGATACTGGACCGTACCTCGCACTGCGGCTGATGTCAGGGCTGGCCAGACAAAGTGGGATGGGGCTCTCAGACACCACGACTCCTGCATTTGTTGTCAGGACATCTCAGTCATATGCTTTTATCCCACTCCAGAATTCTCATGTCTTGCAACAGCTTTAAGACTGAAGCTTACTGTGTAGGCAGGGCCAGAATCTGGACTGAATGATCCTGATAGGTCCTTTGCAAATCAGCATAATCTATGATTTTCTAGGTGTTGACTGAGAACTGTTTCTGTGCTATGAGCTAGGCACACTCCAACTCATGCTCAAGTCAAATCTTTATGACTGTCCATCTTGTCTGTATAGAAGTTGCATTCATGTTTGTCTTTAGTGTGAGCTTCCAAGTATGCCAGGTCAAGAAGGATCCTCAGGTAAGCCCATTGCTTTCCTATGACCCTGGGCACATGCAGTACAGGTGGACCAAACATGTTGGTGTTGATAACACTCATGTTAAACCGACACAACTCATGCAGGACCTTGCAATGCTTACAAAACATGACAATCATAAGCAAAAAGCTGCTCCCCTAGGCCTGAACTGTTAAGTATTATCTCACTTGAAATATAAGAACTGAGATTGCTGAGGTGGCTGTTGACTAGTGTGAAGAACAGTTATGCAACTTTTCCCATCCCTTATAGAAGAACACCCTGAGGATATAAAGACTTGTAAAAGCTTTTCTGTCCAGTCATCTATGCGCTAATTTTTTTATGTTGCTAGAGCTGTCTTTTTCCATTTCTGCATCTACATGTTGGATGTTATGTTAATAGAGAGTGGTACTTTGAATTATATTAAATTTTCAGAAGTCTATTCTAGCCTCTTTTTCTATTTCTACCATTGTAATTTATCATAAGTGAATAGCTTGCTGTCTGCTAGTAAGGGTTGAGATTTCCAGTTTTCCATTACTTGAAATGTTTTTTCTGACCCCTTTCCCCCTTTTTTGATGTGCTCTGCTAACATTGATAACTAAAGCAGCTTTTGAAAGAGAACTGTCGCCATTATCTGCTGCATGCTACTTTTTCCTTTTTTTAAATTCTTTCCCAGGTAGCCCTTGCTTGCATATTTTAAAATCCCTGTGATTTGTATTTATTAATTTCTGTGCCCATCGTTTAGCCATCTATGGAGGAGAGTGGAAGGGAGACTGCCATTAAAGTTTGCAAGTCTGTGAGGGGGAAACTTGCCATTAACTGAATCATGTATTGTAATTACCAGTATCCACCAGGTTGTCAGTGGTCACTAAGCTCAGTAATCAGTGTCATAATCCTTGCTGCTGCTGTTACCCTTGTTGGGAGTTACTGATGTATATTTGTGAGGTCCTGAATATTGTGTTGCCAGCTAACTTGCAGTCAAGAGATCTCAGCACTCTTAACTTGTGGAATGGCCAAAGGTTTGGTACAATGGCTAATATTTATTGGAGACAAGCACAGTTCCAACACATTCAACCTACCAGGAAGGGAGTTAAGGGATATGTAGTGATGGAAAGGTGCTTGCCAAAACACAGTGATATCACTTACCCTGTGCTGGTCATTGACAGACTTTTATCCTTTGTTGTGATATGGTAAAAAGAGCACAACGTGTCTATCACATGCCAGCTATATCTTTGTTTCCTTACTGTCCTACTGTCCTACTGTCCTTTCTAGCCCGATCTCATCCTGCACTTACTACCATATTCCTTTTCCACTTCTACAGTAAGATTGCATATGAGTCATTGCCTTAGCAAGCCTTGCTGGTACTCTGGTAAGCCCTATATTGGGCAGTTGCAGAACATATTTCCCCATCAGACAAGTGGTTCCATCAAACACAGAACAAATAAAACCTTATTTCTCATTGATTTGTGTCTTGTGTTGACCTCATGAACTTTCTGTTATCCAGCAGAGTGTGAAATCATATTGTAATATCACCCTCACATGGGATTCTTATAGGGTGTCTTTCCTTTGCACGAAATCTGTAAAGAATTCGAACTTTCTGCCTATCACATAGTAAGGTAAGGGCAGGAATGAGTGGGAACTAAAAGTTGTGCATGTATGTGTGCTGGGGGGGAATAAGGGGATAGAGAGGTTATGCATTCCTAAAGGCTGTTTTGCAATTAATTTGATTAGGGAAAAAGGATATCTAGAGGTCTTATGGACTCCCAGAAGATCTGACTGAAAAGTTCTTAGATCAGTATCAGCTGGAAGATACAGGTCTTGATAATAGCTGAGCCAGGATATTTCAGGACTTGTGTGTGTCATATCCATAGGAGTAAGCCTGTACTGAAAATGTAAATGAACACAAAGGAATCAGGCTGACAGTTTGTCTAAAATAGGGCAACTGTCATTATTACTAGCAAACCAAAGAGTCTTCTGAAATGCCTACTTGGCTTTGAAAGTTATTCCTGGGGAATTCAGAAGTCTGCACAGAAATAAGAGAGAAACCAACTGAAGGAAGAAAAGCAAAGAAAATAATCTGAGATGAAAGCATCCATTCCCTTCTTACAACTTTTGTTACAGAAAAGGTGACTGATAGTTCACAGAAAAAGCACGAAACTCCTTACAGTGTTGTTTAAGATGTGTTCCAGGTGATTAGTGTTGTCTATCATGAGTTTATTTCTTGCATCTCTTGAAAAATGAATAATCCTAAAAAAAATCTACATCAGAAGATGTATTCATTTCTACCCAGAACTATAATTTTCCAGACATTTGGATTCTTGATGGGGAAGAGGAAACAGGAATAGACTTCTTAGATACTTCTTTTAAGGGTGAAATATTTTTTAAAAAATCCCAAACTTTTGAAATTGTGAAAAGTAGAGGGAGAAAGTGCCCTGAAATTTCCTCTATCTGTCTGCATTCCTATAATTGCTGTGTCAGTTTCTTCTTTTGCTTTGGCTTGTTTCAAGCTCTACTGCCAAGAAGACTATTTGTGTGAACTCTCTCTTCTTATTATTAGCACAGTGATGAAGAGGTTGACAGGTTCTCTTCTCTTGCCTGAAGCTGCTACCTAGTCAGCCTGGCTGATGCTCTCTCTGTAATTTTTTCTTGTCATATATTCTTGTTTCCTGTGATTTTTACTTCTTTGCTACATGACAGTCACATAGATGAAAAGCAGCCAAAGGAAAAGAGAGTAAAAAATCCAATTAAATCAGTAACCATAAATAATACACCTTCAAGAAGAAAATAATTAAATTGGTGAGAAGTCCAGCATACAAGAGACTACTAAAAGGTTTGGGAATATTTTATCAAAATCAGTCATATGATCATGAAGGCAGAAAATACAAAGAAATGAGGACTTATTCAAAAGGGACTTTTTCCTGTTACAGTGCACAGTGTGATGACTTTGACTCTAAAGACACCCAAGTTCCCAACTTTGTTCAGGAAGAAATAGCAAGTACTATTACAATATCTGATAAATATAAAAATTACAATCAATAGCAATCAGTATGCACAGTGAGTTATAAATATAAGAAATAAAGTGACAATGGAATCTAAACATAGTAGGAATGACTTCCTGTAAGTTACCATGGTGAAGGCAATAGCAATGTCAAAGTATAAATTTTAATATCGTCAAACTATATCTATAATGAAAGAAATGCCAGCACCACTCAAGGAAACCCTAAGATTTGAACAGCCAAACTATGATGAAAAAAAAATACTATTTAACAATTTTTAAAAATATATTTTAGAAAGGGGGGATATACTAATATTTCAGAATAGCAAAGTGCTCTCCAGTCCACTGATTTAAAAGGTCATAAGAGAGCAATAACAGAAGAAATACTCAAGATCTAAAACCCAAGATAGCTTTGCCCAGAAGCCTTTTAAGATTCAGTAGATGTTCTTTTTAGACCTAAGAGTCCTGGTGAACAACAGCTTAAAAGTGAACCTATAGTGTTCCCTGGAATATAAGAGGGCCAAGAACATCTTTGGGTGTCTTTGACTATTGGCAAGAACTGAGCAGGTAGGTTGAGGGCATCCATCCTTAAAAAGGTTACAGGAAAATCCAGTTGCTGCCTGTAGCTGATTATTGGTAGGTTAGACAGAAGGTGCAGTCAGACTTCTCAGTGATACACAGAGAAGAATGGGAAGTTTAGCACAGGGAGTTCCAGTGTGGTGTAAGGAAAAAAATATTTCTATGAGAGTCGTCAAACACTGAAAAGTTGTCTGGACAGGGAGTGGGATGTCCATCCTTGAAGCTACATGAAACTGAGCACAGCTTTGAACAACCTTATCTTACAATCTTACAAGGACATCATTGGGCAAAGGGAAGTTGGATGTCCCCTCAAACCAGTGTGATTCCATGGTTCTATGGTTAAAGGATATGAATTTAAAAAAAAAAAA